>JAJNBT010047707.1:0-12114 GCA_028455955.1 Notopais sp. p TS-2021 | reverse complement strand
TTTGAAAGAAATGTTTTTTGCTATTGATATTTTTATTCATATTTACTGTGCATAATCATACACTGATTGTTATACTGTATCTCTTAGGTCACTATTATTTTTATTCGCGATTGGCCTCAACGCAATTATATATATACAAACATATATATGAAGGAACGACCTTGATCTGACCCAAAGGTGGTCAAAATTTAATCCAAATTCTATTGTAGTGAAATTATTTGCACCTGTAATTTCTGAGTGATATAACTTTTAATAATTATTCACTTTTTTATTATAAATCTTTACTTTTATATCATTTCTATAATGAAGTTCTTTCGAATAATAATATAAAATCTTACAAAATATATGTAAATTAAAAAGATAGAAAGCAAGATACTGTATGTTCGAATGCACAAATACAGTTAAAAGATTTTTGTCTTCAATGTTTTGGAGATGCACCCCAGGCGAGACTTATCAGTTGTTTTCAAAGATGGAAAAATTTGAAACAGCTGTGCAAGTAATTTAGATACGTATAAATCGTACAGAAAAATCTGCTCGTCTAACTTGGATAAAAATAATTTTCCAATAATAATAAAGGTCAATAATTATTTTTCGATAATTTAGCGGGTCTATTATGTAATGTTATCTGCATACTTTCGAAAGATTTATAAGTCTGGCGGTAATAACTTGTTTCGTTTAGACCGATTTGGTTTTCCATTTCAAACATGCAATCGGAATTCTGAGAGAAAACTTTCAAATAAAAATGCGAACTCCGTGCACCTGTAAGGTTAAAGGTTGAATTATGAGATTTTGATCGCAGGAAAATGTAGTTCTCGCAAGTTGTCAATTGATAATTGAAGCGTAAAAAGGAGGTTTTTAAATAGACTTTTTAATTGTTTTTAGAAAGTTGTCCGTCGTAGATAATTTCTATCTGGAGTCGTAAGATTTCGTGGGAAATTCTATGCAACTCCACAAGGCACGCAAGTCTTTTCCCACGCACCAACAACTATTGTGAAATTCACCTTCAATTGCAAAAAAAAATGATTTTTTTTCTTATTTAGCAATTCTTTCTGTGGCTTTTCAGAATTGAGAATGTCGCTAATATATTGGCAGTATTTGTAAATAATACAATGAATAAAAAACGCGATACTTATTCCTGAATATGTATATATATATATACGTATATTAAATAAATAAAAATGATTATTGTCTATACGGAGTTTGAGTAAGCTATTTTGCATTGTTTTCTAGAATACAGTTTATTTATTTCGGTGGTGTAAACATTTTTTAATTTATTTTTTTTAAATCTTATTTGCTTATTCTTAAGTACCGTATATATATTAAAATATTAAATTTTAATTTACCCATTGGCCAATCTGTGAAAATTTTGTTGAAATTGATCATTATTATATAATCTGATCGTTTTTAGGGGGCATATTCCATTTTTAATAAAATTGACGACATATAGCGATATATATTATTGTAGATTCTAGAGAAATAAAATAATATGGAAAATAACAAGCAAAGATGTAAGATTCAAAATATAAAATCGAAATAATTTGATTCGAAATTTTACAAAATCAAAACTTGAAACGGTGATGAATTGTTTATAGTTAATTAGTTACAAATATGATAACTTCTGGAAAGCTCAATTAGATGGAAGGAGCATTCGTAATTTATTATTATTAAAGATTAACGTCTAATTAAAATATGAGTTTTTTATAATGCAGGCAGAGGGTTCCCAAACTTTCTATGCCGCGGACATTTTTGGGTTTTATATTTTTCGGCGGAACTATTTTATTAAGTAAAGAAATATTGGATCACACGAAGAATATGAATACCGGACCGGTATGGATGTCAATAGTCCTTACAGTCAAGATTCTTCAGGTGCAAAAACTAACGACCAGATTCTTCATGTGTCCCGGAATATTTTTATATAATTTGAGACTCTTAATACTTTTTCTAAGAAATAAAACAATTTAGATTTTATTAAAGTGTATATTAGGTTTAATTATAAACATTAATGAAGATATATAATATTCAAATTTTGAATTTTACGTCCTCGTTTATGCGTTTATAATCTTCTGCATCTATAACTTATTCCGTATAACCAGTTATACTTAATTGTAGCGAAACCTAAATGATAATCTGTACATTTATATTTCAACTACCGGTGTAGTTGAACAACAATTCGACTTTCTGAGATCATTAAAGGAGTAACAAAGACTCATCGGGCATGTAGCGGTATCAATTAAGATATTGCATATTTCCATCATTATATGAGTGAAACTAATCAGTTTATTTACCGGTAAAAATTACTTCGACCAATTTAATTATTCTATTATCGACCGTATATATTTTATTTGAATTTGAGATACCATTTTCTTCATAGAAACCTTCTAAGATCTGGTAAATACGTAAAGAGATTATTCCAATATTCAGTTTAAAAGTCTTCGTGTAACAATTAATATTGATAATCGAGACAATTTACTGTACATATATAATATTATATATTTGCAATAATAAAGTACAGTCATTAAAGAAATATATCTAACCTATTTCTCATTACGCAAGACATATAGGGCCTACGCGACTAGCCTACAGGAATCCTATCCATCGAGCTTATAGTCAAGTGAATACAGCTACGATCAAGTATTATTTAGCCTAGTGTACCAGTGCCTGTTATCATATGGTTCATTGAACATCTTTATCCTAGTCATTGCGATCATTATAGAAGAAGCTGTTTAAATTCAAAACACAAAAACGTATCCTTCGTTTTGACAGTAATTCTTGTATGGGCCGCCTTGATGAAGACTTCTAAATATTGTACCAAATAAACAATAGTTGCATGAAAATGTGATACGGATAATGATTTGTGAACTCTGAAACTTGTGGAAAAGTGTTTTAGTGCCCATCAACAATCATCTCTCTAGCCGAAATGACGATTTTGAGAGACGAAGATATCGAAGTTGCTTTGAAGGTAAGAGATATAACAGAAGAAGACTCTTATATCTATAATTAGTTCTTAACTGTTAGTTAAATTTTCAAATAATTCCATTTCACTGTTTCTGTGATAATTAATGTTCTTTCTATTTTGTTAAATAGAATTAAGGTAAATATTAATTTTCAATTTAATATTAATGTATATATGGGAAAGTTGTTATCGTGTGAGTATTATTTAATTTAAGTTTATAATGATATGTAAGGCGAATTATAAAGACGACGAGATATCCTCCATATAAACTTTTAATTAAAGTCAACAGAAAACTTGAAAACATCGTGGGCGATGCATTATGGAAGCCCTTGACGTTTAATCGCGTATTCACCTTTAAGTCGAGCCTACGCACAATTAAGCCATTTATTTTCACAAGGTATATAATATATTCATTTAATGTCTTTTGGATTATGAAATGCAATATTTTACCCTAAAGGCTTAAGAAAATCAAGTTTTATTATTCATGATGCATACATTTAAATAATTTATTTAATATTTCAATATAATACAAAACTAATTAGAAAAAGACAAAATGGTTAGCATTTAATGCTGAAAGCGTCTCATTTTCAGCTTTATACATACACGCTGCTGAAATAATCTCAATTTTAGGGTAAACTGAAGGATATAAATTTAGGCATCCATCATTTTTTTGCAAAGATACGTGGGGGTTACTTTCATCAAATATATATATATCATTTGAAGTTTTCAAGGCTGATATGGTCAATTAAGTAGAGTCGAGACAGCGGTCTATTTTGAGTTTACTTCATCAACCTGAAAATTTGTAATACCCGCAGCTAAAATTAATTTTATTTTATGTTTCCTAATTTCTACAGGTATCGGAAAAATTAATCGACCATGTAACAGCTGAAGCATCTCGGAATGTGTATTGTTAGGACTAGCTTCGAATTGTAGCTATCCATTTTATAGTTAAATTTTAGTTATTTTTTCATCAATTATAGGAATATGGTATGTAATGTTAATGAAATTATAAAAATAATAATCCTAATATCATAAGACAAAAATGTATAGATCAATTATCTTCCGTTTATAACCTTGGTACCGTACTTAATTAAATAGTTTGGTCCATCTTCAAATACAAGTCTAGTTACTCAAATAATCCCGTACAGTTAGTCGATTTCTGTTCTTGGATCTGCCCTAGGACATATAGCTGCATGCTCTTCTAACTCTTCTATCGGAACGATCGCCAACTGCAGGATCGGTCATTCACTCCTTCGTATTCGTAATAATGATACCATTTTATACGTAATCTTTTATCGTTTTTCAAATCTGATTTAAAACTACCAGATTTCATTCATACAATTTATTGAAACTCAATATATATATGTAAAGTTACCGTACAGAGTTGCTGTTATTTACCTATTGAAACAAAAATTCCAAGCGAGAGTTTTCAATTGCTTTCATGAATGATGCAAAAAGAATGTCGATCTCAGCTATAGGGTCAGTTTTTTGATTGCTATTAAGATTTAAGAGTTTGAACGTAACAATTATTGATAATAAAATAGCTTATATAATAACCGACTACCGTACATATACGTATTGTCTGGGACTTAGTTACGGTAGGCCTATTCATATTAAGAAATGTAGCGGTCAAATGGCGCTATAAGGGAACAACATTCTTCTTCACTAAATTACCGTATATTATTATAAAGACAAAAATGAATAGGCCTATATCGATATGCATGATTGCTTATGTTCCCAAATACAGGAGTGCAATGCATACTGTTCAATTATTACTGATAATAATTTGATTTACATATATTTTAGTGGCGTTCACCTCTCTATTTGAAACATATTTTTTTACAGTTTCACATATTAGTGATTCGTTATTGCTAAATGTTGACCAAACAATAATTGCACACTAGTACGACAAAGCACTCAACAAACAGCCATTGATAGTTAGCACACGTTGCACTTTATTATTTTGCCACAAGAAGAAACTGTTATAATTATTCGTCGTCGTAATATTGTATTCAATTATGCGCTACCTACTACAATATTAATATTCAAGAAGTGCGCTGGATTCTGTTTTTCAAGACGGTTCCATGTTCTATAATTCAAATTACCGGTACGTCACATGTCAATTAGGGTGTCCTATTTTGCCCAAACTATTTGTCCTTCTGGAATCTAGATTCCAGAGCTATGGTTCTCAATCTTTTTTCATTTGAGACACCCCCACATCATTAAAATAACCTTCGCGACACCCCTATATAATATATATTTTAGCCCTTCTATCGTCAGACTGATGTCCCTTTTTATGATGATCAAATTTAATTTAATTGTATAATTGTATAAAAAACATACATGTAAGAAGCGAAACTAGATGTAAGATTTGTTAGGAATTACAAGTATTGGTAAATTATTAAGTCCGGTTTTTTATTTTGCATGAAATGAATATTTTAATTTGCTTTTTTATTAGCATACACCAGTATATGACTATAAACCTAGCCAGAAATAGGCCTAAAGCCCTAAATACATTAAATGTATTGTTTCCAAAAAAGAAGAAATGCAAATGTGCATTATATTATTTAAAGTCTACTGTACATACACAGGCATAATTTACAATGTTCAAACTATTGACTTCGAACTTTCTTAAATAAAATTACAATGTTTATTTTTGTAACTCTATTTATAATAACAATATAATTACAATAATATGTTTTTATATTTGATTGAATATAATGTTTCTGAAAATAATTTTGACCGGAAGATGAACCGATTTTCTAGTGAATTAAATTAAATTTCTATGAAGTAATGACTCGTGACTTAAGTTTCTAGGACTATTCGTCCCCGGATATTCCGTCGTCCCGTATTATAAAATAGCATAACCTAACCTAACCTAATTTATAATGGGGACGAAATGTCCGGTTACCACCATGACTCTGTGGTGTAAGCTAGCTTCGTATAATACAGTTATCAATTGATATCAAAGGTACTCGACGAGTCACCGGTGCTTGAGTTTTTATTTTGAGGAAAAGTTTGAAAGAAATAGACTCATAATCGTGCAATAAATTGTGCTTTTGCTCAATAGTCAGGTAGAGATTGCAAATTGTTTAAAATTAATAAGAATCTTTTATTTTGGCCATTTTGGCTTATATCATAACCGGGGGCGTGCTCCCTAATCAAGTTAATTTTTGTTGAGAGTCAATGAGAAGCGCCTTGAGAGAGACTCGAACTAGTGACCTTCTGATGCTCAGACAAGCACGCTGTCCTCAACACCAACCTAAGTATTAAATTTCGATAATTTATTTAATTTTCAATTGGTTTCTTGCGCTATATTTCATAATAAAATACATTTTAAAACCATAAAAATACCGGGATTTAGTTCTTTATTTCCCGAAATCCAAGGATATCAATTTTGGCGGAAAATGAGAAGCCATTCTAGCAACGTCTCAATGTTTATATTGATTTTTTCTTATTTTTACGGTTAATATAAACATTAATAGGCTGTGTATATATATATATCTTTTAATTAATATTTAAAAGAGAAATTAAAAAAAGCACAATTTATGGATTCTTGGAAAGTTCCGTAATTTTGTTCTTGAAATTCTGCTCTTGAGACGTGACACTCTTTTATAAAAATAAACAATGGTGGCTTTTATTCGTCTGTCACGTATATTTAGAGATTTACAATAAATATACCAGAGTCACTTGACATTCTTTTCAAAAGTAATATAAAGTATTTAATTTGTATAGGTCAATTCTTAGGAATTGACCACTTTTGTACGTACGTAGTTCACGACGACCTTCGCAGATTAAAAATAGAAATTCTCAGAACAAAAATAAAGATGTATCTGCTTTTGTTTCTAGTAAACTTGGTGTTCAAAATGAACAGAAGAACCGTGCAGTAGAGACAAAATTATATTTATTTTAATCACTCCTAAACATTTATTATTATCAGTTTTAAATTCAAATTTTTTTCTATTTTAAAATATTATCTTTGAATATTTTTTTTTTCGATAGAATCATTTCCCTCGTCCCGTTCTCAAGGATATGGACCAAGTTATTCATAATTGGCCAGCCGGGACACCCTCACAGACGAATCTGGCTGGATTAATGATTTCGTAGATATATATGTGTTTACTTTTGGATCAAGTAAAGACCTCCCATCCTTTAAATGTTGGGATGGATGGTCTTTACTTGATCCTTACATGCTTCCAACCATATAACTTCTACTTTGTAAACGAATCCAGGATGATATTTAATGTAAGAAATATGAAGGCATGATAATTCGTCCCTAAATAGTTTGTCGCGGATAATTTGTTCCCGACTAGTTTGTCCTGGATAATTAGGCCCCGAATAATTTATTTTTGAAGAAATAAAGTCTTTGATCACCTTAAACCTAATCTAACCTAACCGAACCTAATCTAACCTAATCTTGTCTTTATAATGCATAAATCAATGACCATAAATTAGAAATCGTTTTCGTAGGAGAGACGTTTCTCTCTTTACTGTTTGATGTGATTTGAATAATCTGATTAAATTTAATTTCAGTTGATCGAAGACTTTATTTCTTCAAAAATAAATTATTCGGGGACATTTTATCCGGGGACAAATTATCCTGTTACGAATAAATATATTTGAAAAAGAATATTCTATAACAAATATTTTAAATAATGACAAAGATGCAATTCATTCAGAATAGAGAACCCAGTTCAAATAACTACGAATTTACAAAACTTGATAACACTAATTTTCTCTATTTTTAATTTTTTCAATACTTGACCTGTTTTTATGTAATTTTGTTTATGTACATATAAAAAATAATCTTTGTATATATTATAAAACCAAACTAATGGAACAATGGAACTAATATGAGAATAATTCAATGACAAATTTGTGAAAATTTCATTAAAAATAGTCATACCTGGAATCCATTACAGTATTATTGTAGTTGAAATGACAAGTTGACGATGCATTCAAGCAAACTAGCAAGATAGCAAACAAATAATAAATCAGAGAGTCTGTATCATGAGTAGGTAGATAAACATCTCGGTAATTATTATTAATTCTAAATAAATAAATATAATTTTACTTTAACAGTTAGCTAATTATCGTTCGATCGAAGGTCTTTCTTTCTCAATGCAAATTATAGTTATTTACACAAATTTTATTTACATTCTAATAATCAAATATATCAAATCAAATAATCAAATATACACGAACAGTGATGAAATCTCGCTCGTATGATAATTTTCGAAGGGTCAATCTATTGTTTGTTGTTTGACGAACGCACAATTTAGTATTTACAACAACTCTACCGTATATTTCTCAGTTCTTGCTACCAGATAAAATTAACAGATTTTGTCTAATTAGGAAATCTGTGATATGACTCGTAAGTCGTTTCTGATATCGGTCTTTTTATAGGTCAAATTGATTTTTAAATGACTCATTTGTAATAGTTTGAATTAGATTTTACCTATAATAACGCGATCAATTAGTAGATTCTTCTTAAATGGAGTCAAAAAGTCCTGAATCCAAGAACCAGTCGAAAATGTCTTAAGTGATGGGACTAATAACGAACACATTTTTAATAAACAAACTATTTTGCCTGACCACATGTAAATTCAGTCACGGAATTATACTGTAAGCTTCTAATTTCTCACCATTTTATCTTTATAGCAGTGTGTCTCAAACAAATCTTGTTCATTAATCTCTGTTATTTCTTTAGGACATTAATTTTTAATATATTAATCGAAAGAAAATGAAATGACATTTTAATATAAATCTGCATTCAAAGAATTTTTGTAGTCGTAATTAGTCTAAAGAAGTTTATGTGAGAATATAAACATATATATTATTACATGTAACGTAATGTTGTATTACGAACTTATCATCCTGGTTTAAAGATCCTGATTTAAAGATCCTTGTTTAAAGATCCTGATTTAAAGATCCTGGATTAAAGATCCTGGTTTAAAGATCCTGATTTAAAGATCCTGGATTAAAGATCCTGATTTAAAGATCCTGGTTTAAAGATCCTGGTTTAAAGATCCTGAATTAAAGATCCAGATTTAAAGATCTTGGTTTAAAGATCCTGCTCTGGATCACAAAAATCGTAATAATAAAAATAGTAATATATGTATTTGAATTCACCTCGATTATATAAAATATTTACTTCAATATTGAAAAGAAGTTTTAATGCCAAAACAAGCTGAACATTTAGCCAAGTTGAATTACGGGGACGCAATGATTCGTATTAAGTTTCAAGTTAATCCCTAAAAATGTCCCGGTTAAATTATGGTCATTACTTTAAATAATAATTCTCGATCAACGACTAAATACACAATTTCCGTGTGATACAGGTGATATCAAATAATTATTTAAGGGTATTCATGTTCGATTTTTTATCACAAGAGTCAACAATGTTGTTGGTATTTCAGGTGGTCATTGTTGGAGATGGCGCCGTTGGAAAATCCTCTATGATCCAGAGATATAGCAAAGGTTTCTTCACCTCCGAGTACAAGAAGACTATCGGTGTCGATTTCTTAGAAAAACAAATTAGGTAAACAATCTTACCTTATATTTAAATAATAATTTAGTATAGGTAACAAAATGTTGTACAACTTCACTTTATTTGATTCTTGCCCGAGGAATTATACATAAATACTTGGAGATCTTCAATATTTTAAGATTATTTTACATTACGTATTCAGCTCTGCTTCTGGAGAGGTCCGCTTAATGTTGTGGGACACAGCGGGACAAGAAGAATTCGATGCCATAACTCGTGCCTACTACAGAGGAGCTCAAGCTTGTGTCATTGTCTTTTCAACTACAGATAGACATTCGTTCAGTGATGTCAAAAAATGGCGAAAGAAGGTTAGTCGGTTGTTCTTAACTGCTGGGGTGGGCGAGAAGCCTTCTGAATTCTGAGTGATGGTGCGAACACATAAATATTAGGCCTCTGTACACAATTAAAACCCACACCTATATTACATGCCCCAATGGAGATTCTTGTCAGATTTTGGTTTCTGGTATTTCCTTCTATCCAGGATTATGGGACTAATTAATCTCAATCCCGAGATATTTTTTAACATTTATTTAATATTATAATAGAAAGATTTTTACAACTAATTATTTATTCTCTGACGTATTTCGTAAATAAAAGCAATTTCAAATATGAATAACAATGGTAAAAACTTCTAATTTGGCATTAAAAAATTCCAATCTTTCCCCCTCACTCTTTCGCAACTATATATAACTATAATCATAATAAATAATTGCAGAAATGGACCGAAAGAATTATTATAAAATTATCCGGTATTGGTTTGCATAAATAAATTTAATTTGAAATTTTATCAAATGGAAAATAAAATATAATAGTCATAGGACTACACAAGTGCAAAATAATAGTTCAAATAGCTATAATTTAGATAAATAGACTAACTACTACTATTGTAAATGATGCAATTTCAGTTTATTAAACCATTTGAGTTGGGTTTTCTTTCATAAATAAGTGTCAAATAATTAAATATTCTCGTGTAAAACATTCTTCGAACCCACTTGACCGTCCAACAAAAAGTTAATAAAGGTCTTGCGCATTTGCAAAAAGTTATATTTGATGATTAAATTGTATATAAAATTGTAAATAAAAAATACAGAGATTTACCGGGATTCGATTTTTGTTACGGGAAATGAAACCCTAATTTTGGTGGCATTTTACGGGATCTTGAGACAGAAACCTTATTTATTTATTTATTCGTTGACATTTTGTGCAAAATTATGGATCATAGGGTTGCCAGGTTTGTTGTTTTTCAATTTCCAATAAATTAGATCGCTAATTCGCAACCAAAACTTGTCAATTTATATTTATGTAAATGAAAAAAATAGTAATTTTTAGTGAGTTAATATCTAAAATGGAAATGATTCAAACTCCCATGCATTGGTTTGTTAACAAATCTCAAAGTTTAATGGCTGTAACATTATTTTGTGGGGGAATTAATGATAAATTGTATACTGTACTAAAAAAACGGTATTTTAATTAATTTATTTCGCAGTAGAACTAACAGAAAACTAACAAATGTATACAAGTAGCGAAAATTCAAACTTCAAGAAATAACTGCGGGTTGAGATAAAAATTAAATTTACATTTTGATCATGCGGAACTAATTATCAGCGCAGACACGAGCTTCGTAAAGATTCAAAATGCATGACGGTCAACTCTATATACTCGTTCTGATCTTTAAGCCCGCATGATATAGTTGAAAATGATATATTAATAAGAAATAATATATCATGCCGTATATTTCGAGGAGTTACTAAAAAACTAAATTACATATAAGCTTAATTTAAAATCAAATAAATTAATCGATTTAATTCTGAAAATAATTTATTAATTAAGAATTAACCAAAATAATATTAATGTTTTTAGGTCCAAGATGAATGTGGAAATATTCCGACGGTTTTAGTCCAGAACAAGATCGACTTGATCGAAGAAGCAGAAATTAAACCGTAAGTAGATTTTAAATTGCTTTTTATTACAAACTGTCGCCAATAAATTTCAGACACAAATATTGTTAACTCCGTAGTTGATAACTGGAGTCCCAAATTCACTGTTGTAGGGATTCTGCTGTGCCGGGAAGACGAGATAAATTGAACTAATTCTGGAATCCCTAGTTTTCCCGTAATTTGTATAACTTCTTATTTATTATCTGACGAATTTACTTGGTAATTGATACAAATTTCAATTGCGGAAAACCATATTCATTATACTGAGTGGTCAGGTGCCAAAATTGTAACCACTAAGAGCTGTCTAAAAATAATGAATTTGGCTTTAAAAAAGAAAAACTTTCGCAATTATATAAAACTATATTAATTATCTTGTTATTTACCTTATAAGATGACTTCATAATTTGTCGTTTGCATAAATTTAATTTGAAATTGCAAACCAAAATATAATAGTCATAGGACTTCACAAGAGAGTAAAACAACAAATATATTTATGAATTAGATAATAACTTTTGTGAATGGTGAAAATGAAGTTCATTAAATGATTTCAGTTCGGTTTTATTTCATACATAATTATCTAGTAATAAACTTTTCTTACGAAAAATGGACATAAAAATATTAAATAATAACGGAAATGTATGAATATATATTACCAAAAGTAAAATAAAAATATAATA
>JAJNBT010047660.1:0-10130 GCA_028455955.1 Notopais sp. p TS-2021 | reverse complement strand
GTTGACAGAGTTGTCATGATCCATTAGGCTCCTAAAAGGGACTCAAATATTATTCTATTGTTTTAGCAAATTCTGGCTCTGTCGATTGATCCAAATGTTAACCTAATATAGTTTTCAAGGCCAGATCAATATTTATTATTTGAAGTTAAAACACATTGAAATATCAGGTCATATCAAGTAATTATCAACATTGAAGTCTTTTCATATACGAATTGAAGACTCTTAAAATAATGTACTATAAACATAAACCAACGTTATATTCAGTCTTCAAAGTTATAATGGTGTAAAAATAAATGTAATTTAAATAAAACGTTTATACAATATATTATTGTATTACAAATGGCTCTGCAAATATCATATTGTTATATATCCTACATGTTAATTTAATTTACAAGTATGGAATAAATTTGGCACCATCGGCGCTCACAGTTGCAGATAATTTTACTAAGACACTTTATTGTTATGATATTCGGAGAAATTCGAGGACCGTCTGTCGTATGTTTTCTCTCATTGTTACGGTCTCTGAGGGCCTATTTTCAATAAATATCTACACTATCTTATTCAAAGACTTTGCATAATAGTTACTAGCGTATTACTTTATGGTAATTTTTTGTATCATTTAAGGAAAATATTGTATTAAAACTACTTTAAGTAACACTATGAACAATGTAAGGAAAATATTGCATTAAAATTACTTTAAATAACACCATGTACAATGTAAGGATCTATTCTTTTATCAGCGTTAATAAATTTCATAAAACTAATAAAGATTCATTTGGATGCCATTATATCAGTTGGAAGATGCAGCTCTACGATATTACTTAAGATTTATTACAGCTGTTAGGCGTCCACAATTTCATTTTTGGCTGGAAAGTTGTTGGGCAGAAGTTTTATAATATATAAAATAATAAACTTTTTTATAGCCCATTACGATGTTTTAGCTTTTAGTTTCAAATGTTCCAAAACGTTTATTAGGTCGTGCTTGGAAGAGACACAGTATTATTAAGAATATCTCTTATCGAAATAATTTTTTTAATTTTGTTCTATTGGCACTCATAAAAACCAACGTTCCTATTATATTAAAAACCTATTTTTTGTTGATAAAAATGAACACAAAGATACAATATCGTAGATACAGTAGATACACATTGGTAATGATCGGATACTTGTTAAAAAGATGCTATCTATCAGTGATACCTGTGCGAAATAATATTTATAATTTAGTGGTTGTTGAAACAAGTCGCAAATAGACTCTTAAGTAATTTATTGCTGACCTGTCAAGAAAAAAATTAAATTTAAAACTTTAAATTTATTAATATTAATGACAAACAAAAAACTGACATAGAAAACTAATTAAAATGCAAGGTATATTTAAATTTGTAAGACTTTTATCATACATATATATACTTCAATAAATATATTTATAATAGAATATTTTTAAGTGAATGGAATATAAATGTTGATGAGGTAAATTACACGATTTGTATTTTGTATGCATATTGTAATTACGTGTTCTTAATTATCACAGGTAAATACTAATTAAAAAGTTGTTATTCTGTTTTTGAATGATTCGTGCGATGGTTTAAATTAGCTATTAATACTATCGTGTTACAATCTTACAATGCATTATACTGTAATTGATTCGAAAGGACCCATTAATAATTTAACATTTAGGTGACAAAGAACTCTATATGAAAAACACGCACAACATGGCAAGTTGCATCACATTTGTATCGATGACACGAATGTAAAGATCCAGATGATTGGAGGATATATCTGAGCCATTAGAGTTCGACAATGTCTATACAATGAAAAGGTTGTTTTTTTATGCATCACGGTCACTCTCGGTGGGATTTTCGTGCATCTTTCTCATCTTTATTGTTTCTTGCACAATTTTTCTTATCGTCAAATTTTATTCATCTTCATTTCTCGCCAATTGGACCTGGGTGCGGTGCATTGGTTAAAACTCTTGGGCGGGTGTTGTGTTTTTTTTCAATTCTTTCTGTTGAAAATTAATTAATTTCGCAATATTCGTTTTATCTCTTTAACACCCCTCCATTCATCGTTTTCAGATAGAAAACCTAATTAATATCATAATTTACAACTCACTGACAGACGTATAGATCACATAATCTTATTTAGATGTGTATGTACAACAGATAATCACATCTATATAATATACGTGCTATTATTAACCTTTCAACCTAACATTTTCTATCAAATCCAAATTACATATCATTTAGATACATCTATTGGCACACAAATGTCAATTATAATAAGTTGGGAAATAATCTTAGCTTTCGTTCTTTTAAATGAACGAAAATTCTTATAAAAACGTGAGTTTGTAAAGTGTCTTTCCTCAATAGCTTTACCGCCCTCTTTGACTTATATTTTATCGTCAGATTTCGCAAAAAATGAGGAACAATAGTTAATTTAATATCAATTATCCGCTATTAAATTTTAATGAGAATGGATTTGCTTTCTTATTTACGCCTTAATCGAGAATTGGTGAAATAAGTTTTCACAAATTATTTTAAGTTTGTTTGAGAAATATACATTGTACTTTATATATGATAAACTGATTCTATTTAATACCGTTGCTCTTTTTAATTGTACACTTCTCTATCATTGACAACACCGTATAAAAGTAATCTTGTATTAATGAAATATTCATTCATTGTATAAAATAGATACCAAATTCATGACCACAAATTTGTCGTGTCATTTAATATTTGTATTTGCCTTTCATAAATTTTATATTTTTAAACTTTCTGTTTGTTATCTGTCATTACACAAACCATAGTCCTAAACACACATATAAATTAGTTTATAACTATATGCCATACAATTTATTTTTAGAAAGTATAATATCGATTTTTAACGATAGTTCCGTATGAAATTACATTCTAAATGAACTCATTAAATAGTTAATAAACTTCTTAGCTAATTTGATACACGTATAGACCTATCATTTATTGGAAAGAATATTAAACTATCTTATATGCACTAACTAGCTGTGCGAAGTATTTATAAATGATATATATCATGAGTGTGGAAATCACTGATATAAATACGTTGCAGGCTGGTTCTTATAAGCCTAGATGTTTAAAATGCCGCTGATAACCTGCCATGGCATAAAGTTCTTGTCTTTTTCTGTTTTTATTTGTTTGCTGATGTCATCTTCAAGGATCAATCTATAGTGACAACTTCATTAGGCGAGCGTTACAATGTAAATAGAAGGTTTAGCTTTGTTTTGACCCTTTCATAGGCTAAATGTTCCAAATATATATAGTCCTTAAAAAAAGAAGAGGTACCGACATTAATTAGTATATACTCTATACAAATAAACCAATATTAATTATAAAACTATTTTATCGGAGTAAATATTTATGTACAAATAGTGCTCCAGTTTCTATTTAAATAATTTCTAATACACAATACTACCATGCATTAGTGGGTCCAGTAACTATAGAACCATATTATCTCTTCGACGGCCAGGGTTATTCCCATAGTAAACAGAATCAAGGTCTTCGAATGCTGTTTCATTGTTTGAATTCGTCCATTTTTACAGCTAAGCTATCGAGAGGCCACCAGTTGGTTACGCTCTTCTATCAGAGAGCATTCGAGCGTGTTAATCCAGCTTGAAATAATCAGTCCGTGGATTCCACTTGCAATTAAAATCGGTTTCCAATTCATTTATTATTTGTATTAACAGATTTTTAGAAGAAAAAGAGAAAAATTTGGAGAAATTAGACCAAACTTTGTATAGATATAATAGTAGCAGATTATAGCTTGATTAAATCATTAGAAATTGTAATGTGAAAATATATTGTTCCGAATGGTGAAGCTATACGAATAAATCTATATTGATTTACATGGACCCCATGCAGTTTTTTTGGTAATTGTTGACTGAATATCGATACAGTAGGCAAATTGATTATTTAAAACATCTAATATCTAGCGCCATATACGTAGAACTTGTCTTGTACTTTTTAAATATATTAAATACGTAATTAATAAAAGTAGTTATTATTCCCTGGTCGACGTGTCCTCTCGGGTTACTTTAATTATGGAAAAAGCTCTACATTCTAAAACATAATTTCGAAATACTAAAATGATAATGGTGCATTACATTCTAAAATTGAATTAAGAACTCATTTGCAGTCAAAACATTATAAATTATCTGTTTATTTGGTTCGTTTCGCGTATTGGAATTAGAAATTAAAATCTATATATTAAATTTTATTTCATTTTAGGAAACTTGACGGCTACTTATTTAACTTTCTAAATAGTTAATACGATAAATATATAATTAAACTGTATTTCGTATAGTATTTTTTCTTAAGATAAATTACACCCTCGCTGTATAAGTAAAAGATATTGTGAGATGCCAAATTTATGTGAAAATCAGTGCCTTAGTGAATAGATTTAAGGCCAGAAGACTACAATAGACACAAGTACGATCTGAAACCGTAAAAATTGCCTTAAAGATTTGCCTTTACCGCTTCCTAATGGGTGTAGGGTGGCCTACACCGAAAGATAACTCAATGGTGCCCCCCGCAATGGATTTTTGGCAGCATTTTTTTGGATTCTCTCACGATCAGAATGTATCTCCTACACCAGCAGCATCTGCTCCCTCATCTTCATCATCGACAGGTATGTACATCACTAATTTTATAAACGTTAATTTGAACTTGTTTATTTAAATCGCGGTGGGAAGATGCAAGCATCAACTTTCGATGGGTTTATCAAGTTGCATTTATTTGCACATCACCAAACTGGTTTAATCCTGCATGCATTCTCTTATGTTCGAGCATGTAGCCTATATATGTACGAATCATCGATTTTACAGGTGTAACAAATCTATATTTTCGCGCTCCAGGGCAAGTTTTATCTTTCAAGTCCGAAATTCCCGTCGTCAGAACTTTCACTACTCGAGGGTAACTTTTTTGGTATATCCAGTTTCCTTTTTCAAATGCACCATTGAAATATCTTCTTACAGTATTGCAGATCGATCTATCAATCAACTCGCTCGTTACATAATTGTAATTAAATATTGATTTCTGTTTAATATCTACTCATTTTATGTAGATTTTAGCAATTTAATTTTTCGAAAAAAAATTGCTTCCGTCTGGTACGTCTTTCTCATTGAAGAAAACTTTTATTTACCCTGATTTCTCATTATGAATTATCTTCATCGAACAAATGTTGATTTAATCCTTCATTAAAAATATAATTCAGAATCCCTGATGCTAAACTCCTGGATAAGGAAGGATTTGATTTGAAAAAGATTCGTTCGGTAGGAAATTTTATGAAATTGTTCGTTTTTTGCTTTAGATTTTCCATGAATAAATCTATGGAATATTCAAAGATTTATTTTCAACGGTAACAATTCCAACCAAATCTAATTTTAACGACTTTTCGGGAATATTAGAATTTCATCAATTGCAGCTTATATATCTTTAGTTCTTGGACTCGAACAAATATTCGTAGTGTCGGTGCTATTTCTATTGATACATAAATATTCATTTTTATTAATATTTATTTGAGTGTGTTATTATGCGTAAACAATTTCTGGACTTTCTTAATGACTCATCCTGCCTAGTAGGTATAAATAGAAGTATGTTTGTACATTTGTATATTTTTTTCATAATTTGGTGGTACCGGTAACCAATTGCAATCTATGATAATAGCTTGTTATTCATTGATATATCGCTACAAATCATTCAATGTTGATTGATACTTTTAGATATTGTGTTAAAAAAATATCTCGTATTTGTGCTTTTCTTGTTTGTAATATTTTGTATTGATCTTAACTATAAGTCTATCACCTGCTCGGTCGGTTGCAAAATTGCAGCTGTGAATGCAGGTTTATACATCCCTCGAATAACACTATTGTGATTTTCTGTGTTTTTAGACCCCGAATAGTGAAATTTTTCCTAGTTCTATACAAAACAAGATATTCAGGTCACTAAAAAGTGTTCAATCACGAGATAAAATTTACATTTAAGTTACGACGTTCGATAAATTGAATCTCTTCGTATCTGATTTCATTAATTTCCTGAAATATATATACGTATTATATTCCTGTAGGTCATATTTTAAAGTGCTATTTTTATGACTAAATAAAATATCCTATTACGCGAGTCAGTTTCATCTGTACGATAAATGTTTGCAAGTAAATAGTCCCGGACTTTTGTCCAGATTTTGTCTCGTCTCAGACTCTCAGTACGTCGTTGTCTATGCCAAAGATTTTCCAAGTTCGTTATTTTTTATGTCCTTCAAACATGTGTTGGTATTTCAACCAAGGAATGATCCGTATATTACAGTTAATGGGTACATTACGTCATATAATGTGGATCAGGTCCGCCTTGTCATCACCATTAAATGCTTCGTGCAGGTGTAAATGCCCATGAATAGGTTTTCTAGAAATTTCATCTCCTGCATTGTTAATTAATAATCCGTCCATTCGCTACCTAGTTAGTATCTACTTAGGAAAAATTATACAATTAGACTTATATTCTTGGCGAGTGTTTTGTTAGACGTATTTGTAACTGGATCAGATTAGTTTTATTTAATTGTGTTGGTTGAAATGTAAAATATATTCTTGAGAAATACAGATTGTATCTCATCATTATGTCTAGAACAGCTTCTAAATGTTTTTCTTTTTATAAGGTGTGTTTTTCAAACTTTTAATTAAAATTTGATCTGGATATGTCTCGCATTCCATATAATGTTAGTTTTTTCAAACATTTTTAATTATGCTGTCAATCTTCTGGATTTCTAAGCAACTAAGCTTTAAAAAATACTAACTGAACATAGATTATATTACCAGTATATATAGTATGAAAATAAACCCTAACAAACCAACGAAAGTTGTCACAAATATACATTATTTCCAGTATTTGCCTGCAAATTCAGATCTTTTTGATAGCAAGTTTTAAACTTCCGTACTATATTCACGTGATATTGTATACAATTTTGTTATCTTTATGTTATTGCAATTTGCAGCACAGCTTTTTATTATTTGTTATCAAGTATAAACGGATGTAATTTCGCTATATCCCTGTTTCCTTCTTCTCATTGTTGTTGGCGTGTTCCATGGCAATATACAGAACAATACTAATTGTTGGAACTATTTTAAATACACTATTCAAAAAAGAACTTAATTGTCATAACATTGTAGGTAATAATTATTATATGACGTAATTTACACTTCATATATTTGGACACTAAATAATACACCTTTTTATATAGCGGTATGACTATATGGGTCATATATCCGGCTTTTGAAATCTAAAATGTTTTATGTGAAAGAAAGATTTAAAATTACTCTTCTTCAGTGAGTTATTTCGACCTCCAGAATGTTTTAGATCCCTTGATTCGTTCGAACAATTCTTGAGACATTGTTGCCTTTTTTATTGTAAAAAAAAGATCCGTTGGTTACGTGAAGATCAAATCCTATCGGTCGGTTCTGGTTTTTTTGCTCTTGAGATTTATTTGTGTTCCAATAAAGGTATCTCAATCCACTATCAGGATTAACGAGGTTATTTATCAGTTTTAACAGCGTTATCTGTAACTTATCTTCAACTACAATAGTAGCTGTATGATAAATATTTTATATTTTTTTATACAGTATTATAAATAATTAAATTCGATTTGAAAGTTAATTGTTAACTAAAGTCCTTGTTCAGCCGATCATTGTGTTGCCTCCTGCTGCTGCTGCCGAAGATTGAAGGAACTACGCAATTTGCATAGCATTTAATTCTTACATAATTTGTTCAATCATTTCGTAACTGTTTAAATAATTTAGTCATAATTATGTTCTCCATCGACCATGAAGATGATAATTTCTAAATTGCTGACAACCTGTCTAGATTTGATTTTCTGTCTCGTTATTTGTTGATTATGAAATTATTTGTTCAGTTTGCAAAATCATTCAAAATTATCAACTTTGTTTCCTGTTTATTACGAAAATTGTTAAAAAAATCTTGCAAAAAGTTACCAACTTACTGTATGTTATGAATATATATATATATGAAAAATAAATTTAAATCTTGAATTTTATAAAAAAGGACTACTCCCATTTTCATTTGTTGCCATCATGTTTGTCGCATTAAGTTGGAAGTCATTATAGTGAATGTTTCAAATATTAACGCAATTTTGTAACTTTTAAATGGACGATTATTGAAATTGCAGTTCGGAACTACAATAAAATTGTTTTATCATTCCTTTTATGTAATTTTTTATTTGATTAAGTAATCGATGATTGTTGTTTGATATAAAATAACCTCACAATATTCTTGGTTAACTGTTTTTTTGTTGATAGTGATCATCAATCTTGCCGTAAAAATATTCCCTAGGGAATAAATTCTGTTGCGAAGTCGAAGCTAAGTGATTCAACGGTGTTTCAATGGCCAGGTCCTTGTGATTAATATCAAATTAATGAAGTTTACAGGGTCACAGTTAGTCAAATTACTCAAGTGCGATATATTTTGAAATTAAATATAGTCTATATATATATAAACGTTGATTACTTGATTCCTATAATTTTGGTCACACAGAAAATCTGTTCTAAAATTACATGGTTTTAATTAGGTTAGACTTTAAAATATAAGCTTTTAATGGGATAAGCCTAATTAATTTTTAACATATGTTTATAATACCTTTATAACACATACAAAGTACATAATAAAAAATTAAGCTTAAGCAATCAAATCAAAATATAACATTGAAATATTTGGATTACTGAGTCCAATATCTTGATGTATTGATAAGCTTTGTTTAAAATAGATCGATTTTGACAAATTAAACAAAATTACTCTTTGGTATGAAGTAAAAATATTCGTTGGCACATAATATCGAAAATATTATAATAAGAAACGTTTAAGTTGGAAAGAAACATTAATATCTTTTCTGAAGCTATAAACTTTGTAAGTTGCTAAGTTATTTAGACTTAAATTACAGCTTTAGGATCTTAAATTATTAAAACTGCGATCAATTAAACTTGTTCGGATTTTGTAATGAATAAACTATATCAGAAAATGGTCTTTCCGAGCAGTGCCTAAATTCAACAATAAATTATTTAATGACTGATTCAGCATTAAGATTATTGAAATAAAGAGTAAGGAACATTATTTTTAATTTTAAATGGAATTCACGGGAAATAACCCTAGAAGAGTTTTAATAAAATGTTAATTCTGGTAACGTGTTTAACTCTTGACATTTTTTATAAACAAACTACTCGATACAGACTGACGCCAATATAAAAAGATATGATTTGCAAAATTATTATAGCAGGTAACATTTATATCCTTTCTTTAAATCAAACATATGTTTTGAAATTTGCTTGCAAGCAATGGAATAAAAAATCCTACATCATGAAGGTCGCTTTTTACGAACAATTGTGACCTTTACATAGCATAAACAAATGCAACATACAAATTATATTAATATACATACGGTACTATATACATATAAATTATTTCAATGAAATTTCTTGGGTCATGTTTTATTACCATTGGTCTTTACTAGCAATGTTCTTCTGTTCCCTTTATTAAATATCTTTTTTTTATAAATAAATCCTATTTAGTTTTGACATTTCCTTTCAAGATCTGTGTTTACGATGAAGAAATGTATCAATATTATAACTTGATACTATTTTTTATTGTCTGAATAATCGTAAATATTTCAATTATTCTATCATATATTCGTCTATTGATCTAAAGAAATAACCAGTTGTGTTGCTTATTCTAGGCTCGTGAACATATATAGATTGGTATCTTGCTGTTTGATAACCCAAGTTTATTATGATACACATAGGAGCGCACATTCTGTGTCGAATTAACTGTAAAAATCGACCACAATCTATAATACATCCGTTAAGTAGATGATACCGTTTGTTACTACTAAAATATCGCCTACCAAAGTACTTTATAGCGTCTACTTTTTTAAATTTGCTAGTATATAACTTTCATAATAATTTTAAAATGTACGCTTAAGAAAGCCTTTAGAGACTTGATTCTACAATCATATGTTACTGTAAAATATAATAATAAAACAAAATATTTATTGGTGAACCCAGTTCAATGCTCTACATTCAACTGGCGAAAATCGTTAAAAAACAATAA
>JAJNBT010047647.1:0-10419 GCA_028455955.1 Notopais sp. p TS-2021 | reverse complement strand
TGCAGCAACAAGTTTCTCATTAGAAAAAATTAATTACCCGTTTATGTTTTTTAAAATTTAAAAGTACTAATCATTACCCGTCACCTCAAAAATGTTCGCCATCCCTGGCTTAGTGTATTCTCAGATTACAAAAATTCAGAGAATAAATCATCTGCAGGATAAATAATTCAATTGATCCATTTTATGGAATTGATTAGTGGAAGGATGAATTCATTTTTAGGTCGAGTTTTGGGCGGAATTATTTTTTGTAATATATTTTAATTGCCGATCGTGATTTCTATCTACGTATTTTCAACTGAATCGAATGCTCGATATTGTAATTAATTGTCTCATTTCCAAGTTATTTTTATTCTATCATTTTTTAATATTTTCACCGATATTAAATGACTAGATGTATTTTTTTAGGGCTGATTTTGAATGTTTTCCACCAATAGCATGTCTTCAATTTATGAAGAACACCAATGAGAATTACTCTTCAGTCTGTCGATCCTGATAGAGAATGAGTTTGTTACTGCGCACAGAAATATCGTGTTATAAAGTGCCGTTTTCGACACTTATTGTTAACACTTAACAGTTGTAAAATTATTTAATTATAAAATCAGTACGACGAAGCACGGAATGATAACAATTCCGCTTTTATTAATTATGATTAATCGAAGCGTAGAATTGTTTTTATTCCCAGAAACTCGGAAGTTCGCAACACTTTTCTCGAGTTGAACGTTGGTTCTGCACGCGCATATCTTACCGACCGTAAATTAATTAAATCAATAAGTTCAACTGGTACTTACTTCACTTACCATCTGAAGGTTACCAAGTTACCATACATTAATCTCTATATTCTTTGAATATATGCATGATATCGTATTAGGAAGTATCTTAAGACTTAATTTTGTGCAAATTACACGGCGTATCGAGTAATTCAATAGCATTTATGTTACGGTATATAATAATATCTTGTAGTTGTTGATTTATTACACCCAAAGACTAGGAAGTGGAAATTATTTCTGGTTAATAGTTAAGGAAATATTCTAAGGAAATTGGTTGATAAAATACTTTCTATCTTGTCGTCAAGAACCCTGATGGTTGCTTGTATCGGTATTCTATCTTTCTATCTTGTATCGGCATTCAAAGACCACTTTAAAGGTCAATTTTTTTTATAGCTAATTGTCACGTTATTCGTAGATAATTTTCAGCTTTCAATCATTTCCCTTTCCATTTTTTTCATGTTAAGATTGCGTCTCAAAATATAGTTTCCCAACCGTATCTCTAATAATTTCAGTTTATGGTCACATTTAATTGACTCTCATTTTTATAAAAATTGAAAAATAAAAAGTAAACGTTTTTACTTCCGCATTAAGTTATCACTCAATTAATAATATCCAATGAATTTATTTCAACTATTATTCTTGCAAATGAACATATAAAAAAAAATCCTTTCATTGACTGACTTCAATTTTGATAATAAACTACCGGTAATGAGTTTAGAATTAACACTTTAAAATTAGTTTTAAGTATATATATATATTTGAACTAACTCAAAATGAGTTTAAGAATTTAGAACCATTTTAAATTTCTGCTTTGTATATGTGAGCTCCTGAAGTGTCAAACTTGAAAAAAAAATGAAAAAAACAACTGAGAAATATGAACCTCAGGAGGTTCATGCACCTGTTGAAGATAATTAGAACACCTTTGAAACTATTCACGTCATGATATATAGACCGGAGGCCCCTTTAAAGTACCGTAATTACAAAAATAAACTAGGTTTACTGTCCTATGGACTACAGTACACTAAATATTTATATACAGTATATATTAGATTAATTTATTTTAAATTATTCCAAAACTACTATGAAAAATTAAAATTCAATATTTCTTTATTACGTAGCTTTAAGAGTTTCTTCAAATCGGACTTTTAGTATCGATTTCACTGAGGGAAACATTTCAAAATATGTTCAATGATTATTTATCTTTAATATGGATTAACCTGCTGATGAAGTATTGCTTAACTGACGCAATATTGTTTCTGTCGCAGTCGATTCATTTGGCCATATGACTCCGTTTTCTGGTGATACCACTTCATTAATAACAAGACATAACTTCCACTCTGTGCTCTTATTTTTTTAATTCCTCATAGATGAAGTTAATTTGTCTCCTTTTTTAAAAGAATACTACAGTACTGCACCACATACATTATATTAAAAGTACCGTAGTGGTCTGGAAAATGAAAAGCATGTACACGGAAGGTATATTAAAATTACGTTTGGTCCTACGTGTGTTTCTAGGGATCTGTGATAAGGTGAAAAATATTTAATTTTTCCTGTCAAACAATTAATTTGCATGTCCTGCATTTTTTTAATTTTGAATCTGTAACCAGACTTGGCACTGGCATCGGTGATTCGGTATATCATTAATTTCTTGTGTAAATAGCAAATAAATTAAAAGTTCTTTATTGACCCAGTACCGTACGAATACCGGTACCGTACCTATCGTAAGTGACTGTTTGTTGTGGTTATGGTACAGTACGGTACCTTCTGTATATAATACATGCAGATATATCGTATACGAAGCTGAAATGAATGTCTCGAATCTGCGTGAGAAACTAAGTTTGAGTAGATCGATTAAACAAGAACTTTCATTCACTCAGTTTGGCACTGTGGTATTATTAGCACAGTGCCATTTAAATATTTAATTGACTTAATTTAATTTATTAATAAGCTAATAACGTTATTACATTCAAGGACTTTTCTCATTAATATTCCATAATTATACATTTAAGATGTTTTTTTACTGTAGAGACTAGAGACGACTATTGCGTATCGTTGGTACCACTTCAACCAGAGGTACTCAACTCGTACCTGCGACTGCGGGTTTATTAACTGATTACCCACTGGCCTCGAAGTTATTTGAGAAATTAAGGATGCTCTAAGAGTTTGTAATTGCAATTCAAATTTCAAAATCTTTGCCGATTAAGCAGTGCAAACAGTAATTTGTAAATAAATGCATATATATATATATATGTATTTCCATTAATTGAAATTGATTCGTATTAAAATTAATTACGGTACTCTTTTATATATATACATTTTTCAGTTTGTTGTCCGAGATAGATTTGGGTTAGAAAAAATTGCGATCAGGTCTCCAAAGATAAGTTACCAGTACCTCCTGCAGGTCCTGCTATATTCGGTACCGTACTTTAGGGGTCTCCAAAATCTGATCATCGCAACTTAAATGTACGGTTCAATTTTAAAAAAGTTTAAAAACTGACATTAAATATAGATTTTCGAATGTCAGACATTTTGTCTGCTCGCTTAATATTATTTGCATAAAGATTCTCTATTACCAATCTGTATGACAAAATCATCTTTAAAGTCCAGAGAGAGAGAGTGAGTTTGTTTCTTAATGTTCATTGATGAACGGACGTCTGAGAAGACATAAGTACTACGTGAGAACGTAGTATTCTACAATAATATAATAATGTACAGTTAGTATCGATTATTGCAGAACAAGTTTTAAAGGTTCGATAGCACTCTCTGTGTGGAACTTGATAATAACATTGTAAACAATTGTTGAGCAAAGTTTAGAATTGGCTACCACGTAGTTTCATTACGAAATTGTATAAAGAATTGTTGAGTTAATACTTGCATTGTTACTTTTAGCCTAATAGTTTAATGTCTACGTTTTTAAGTTTCTTTTATTAATACTGGTTCTTAGCATATTTCACAATATGATAATTCTGAGTTTATTCTATACTATACAGTATACACCAATGTACTACACTCGGTGCATCTATCAATAGTTAATTAATATAACTGTACCCTAATTAAAATTGATTGACTCTCAATATTGTTGAACAAATTCGCTCTGTGTGGCTTTTTAATTGAGTAATGTACCTGTACCAAACTTTGTCTGCGCGTTCCCTACGGTGTCAATTTCGTATTAATTTTATATTCCAAATATGGAATTATTTTTTTAACTTCTGAGATTCAGTTATTCTCTAGGGATTGATTGTTCCCTCGTTTCTGACCACCTCTCCGAGAAGTTTTATTCCATACATTTTGAATAACATTCACAGTGTGTGATAATATTAAAGTAATTTTTGATTAACAATAATTAGATCAACTGGAGAATGCGATTCAAAAATTTTAAGTTATGTGGTACCTAACCTAACATCTTTATAGCTATACAAGTCGATTTATTATGCCTACATGATAACAAACTAACAAGAAATTTCGGAGAACAAATGTAAGAACTGTAACCAACTAGACCTAGAAAATGCGCTCCTTTGAAATTGGCTAACTGGAGAATACGCACATTCGCTACCTTTGAGGTGCGTATTCTCCAGTTGATCCCAAATATATAACCGATCAAAATCAACTTCTGATTTTATCTTTCTTATTTAGGCAAACTAGGGTGCTTAATAGTAATAGTTTTCCGATAATCAGAATTTTTTCTGCAGATAATAAATGTCATAAATTGGATCTGGCCTTGAAATATTTCACTTGAATTATTATTATTAGGTTGGAATTATGTAATCGTATTTCCTAGTCTTGTAGTTTATAACCAGTTTCCACCTTGTAATTTGTAAAGTGACTTCCTATATGACATTAGTTATAATAGAGTTTTAGATACATAACTTATGAATAACTTGCTTCATGATTACTTGTAATTTTAAATAACTGCGGTATTTCTCGTATGTTAATAACTTATTTAGATTATGTTATCCAAATGGCGGATGTTTGCCTAAGAGATTTGTAATGGATGTCTTTAACTAAACTGACCCTGATTTACCTTCTATAACATGGTGTTACTTTACAGCCACAATTGTTTGTCTCTGTTAATTAAGTAAAAGTGCTAAACTTCTCAAACGAAGAAGTTATTTTTTTCTTTATTTGACTGAAGTACACTAACAGTATCATTGTATTTATATAGGCATATATAAAAATGGTATACGGTGACGTCGGACGGGGGTGTATTCGGACGGCCATGTCGGATAATTAAATAGGCATCAAGTAGCTATAAACTTTTGTACCTTGAACAAAAATTTTGTTGGACAATTACGAACTCTTACTTAGGCTAATTGTCAAACAGTAATTTTTGTTCTAGGTTGCTAAAGTTATTAGCTACCTACTTGATGCCTATTTAATTATCTGACTTGGCCGTCCGAATACACCCCACGTCCTACGTCACACCGTTTTACGGTACCGTATAGTTTATATATCTAAATTACCGTACTTAACCAATATTTTGATGAGTACCAATCATTTATTTTAAATAAATGCGTCTGTCTGTACCAGTGGTCTGTAAAATGAGGTGGTCGAAAAACAGGATAATTCTGGTGTTATTAAAATTTGTCCTTTCCAAGTTTCCAGAAGATAAGTACGAAAGAAAATAGTTGCAATGTTGGCCAAATAATTTTTGTTTGTTGTAATATTAAGTGGTAAATAATGAAAAATCTAGTCATTAGCATTAAGAGTGCCTATTAGTTTTTTTGTGGTTGTTAAGTACAGTATATTTTTATAGAATGATCAAATAGTTACTTACTCAATTAATGATCGATTTATATGGAGAATCTAACATTAGAGAATGTTTACTTAGCAAACTGTTTGTAAATAACATTTTACCACAAGAGTTTGACATACATACAGAGAGGATGGAAGTAAATTGTCTTCATGAATTTGTAGAAAAAGTTGTCGGATGTTGGATCGATTATGTAGTAATTAATTCTTGGTTCAATGAACAAATCATTAATTAAAGAAACAAATGAATCATTTATTTCAATTAAAATTCATTTATATCGAAACCTGGAAGTTTCTTGGGTAATTTATGTTTCCACAAGCAACAAATATATAATTGGCAAACGATAGCCTCCTTTATGGCGCAGTTCTTCACTTTTTTAATGGTTCGTATAAGGAATTATTTAAAGATTAATTAAGATAAAATTAAATAAGGCCTATTAGTTATCATTGATATTCATGGGTGATTATTGTATTAGATAATGTTTAGATATATGTAATTTAGATTGTAGATACCGGTACATCCTATTTAGATTATAATTTAAGTACGGTTGTAGATCTATGAATAAGATTTTTGAATACCGTAAAAATTTTCCTTTACTACAATTTAAATTAATTTTATATCCAGTTGTTGAATTGGTATCATTCATTGCTTTAATTTTGGAATAAAAATCAATAGCTTTCATTTGATTAGGTACCGTACTTGATTCTCTTATTGTAAGATTGTAATACTGATACGAGTATGTACCATATTTCTCATATACAGTGTCTTATATTTCAATTCAAAGCTTTATGTTAGATTTTAAAACATATTTACTTGTACTCTTTTGTGAAATTTGCACTACCAGATATAGGCTACCTACGTAAAAAAAGAAATGCTACCTATACACAGTAAGTTCTGTACAATCTGCATTATTGTTTGCACAACAAATTGAATAGAAGTGACAAAAGTTAGACTTGCATATCATTTACGGTCAATCTGTTTGGTTTGGATTTTTATGCTTACCTACCTATCTTGCCAAGAGAGATTGTTTGCCTAATATACAAATGCATGATCCGGATTTAAGGATTTAGTTTGTATAAAATATTGATCATTGCATATATTGAATCATTGGATAAGCATTAAGTGTCCTATGCCGCCTAATGGTCTCTTATGTCATTCAATTAATTGAATTTATTCAGTTTGAATGCCTACTCAACCTTGTAGCGGAGTAGAATTTAAATGATATTTTCTTAAATCCTATTTTAGTTTTTGGAACAATTTCACACCATCCGTTATAGTTTTAGGATATGTTCACTACGGGTAGCGCTCGACATGGTCAGGTTAGATAAAATTACCCTAATCGTCAGCTGAAAAAATTAAATCGGTATCGCCAATAAATAATAAAACATCAACTGCGTCAATCGACACACAGAAGGCCAATTTGAGATCGTAGAAGTGGCCAAAAAGCAGGTTGGAAATGTCTATAATGAATGCTCTGATTTTGTCCTTGGGTTGTGTTTTTTTAGGTAAAAAAACTGCTTAATTAAATAGCGATTACAGGACCGAAACATTTTTATTTATGTTTCGACCTTTTGAGGTTAGAAAATAACTAAACGGACGATACAAATGATCTGGTTCCTCTATTACGTATCCCACATTTACAACTAGCCAATGGGAAGCCAAGACAAAAGTGAGCTGGTTTCAAATCAAAATAATCTTGAAATTTCGCAATAATTAAAAAAATACGAAGGTTGAGTCCCAGGTTCGGCCATATTATTATAATATTATATTTTGAAGTTAGTTTTAAATACAGTTTCGTTTTTTGACCTTTTTGACTGTATTTTTTTCACGGACATTTAAATGTTATCAGAGTAGGAGTGAACCTACTCACGCGGTACCTACTGTTACTTATTATCAGTCACGATTCATGCCATCAAATAACTGCTATACAGTTTCTACTAAAACATTAACTCTTTAGTCTTTATAGTTAATGTACATCATTTTCTATAGCAGAGGTTAGTTTGATTTAGGCTTTATACCTTTGCCTAGCATACCATAGAGGGGAGGGGGAGGGGGAAATATTATTAACGTATTTAATAACTAATTCCAAATTGAGTATTTCCTAGATCTGTTTTTTTGGTTTCTGATATTTGTGTTTAGTTTAAAAAATTAAAAATGGCCGTCATCTTGCCACAGGCCATACATGAGTTGACAATTGTATTGAACGTATTTTCATTATTGGATCACACAAAATCTTATCGAAATCAGTGGAAATTAGGTTTGACATTATTCACGTGCGATCCTAATTATTGCTAAAAAAGAAATGTGATAGCCATCAAGAAAGATCCATAGGTGGGCCATATTAAATAATATAATAATGCCCATAGGAGCATGAATGATTAAAAAAAATTGACAAAATGAATTTATTGATGATAAAGAGATTTCGTTTATTTCATGAATAATATTACAAAGACTTTAAAACCTAACTTGTAATTGTATGTTAATAATCAACTGAGGATTCTCACAGTAATTCAAACCAGTTACTTCTGTGAGCCTCATGTTCTTGGGTAAAACAAATCCGAGCAATTAAGGCGTCACGATCGTTTAGTTCTGGATCGATGACACTACATCTAGATTCTAGACTCTAGACCTAGAGTAAACACGATCTGATTTGCTGAGCTTAAAATTATTTATTATATGGAGACTTTATTTCTAGTTATGAAGATCAATACAGACGACGATATAAAATATATAACTGAACTTTGGAACTTTTCGATGGTTCTGTAAATGCTTATTAGTGTTTATTATCCCGCATTGGATCATGATGACGTTTTTTTAGCGCTGGATGTTTTCAATATTCCAGTCAAGTTCTGTTTAGAAAGTCAAATTTGTCTTATTGCAAAATAAATAAAATTGCCTAGTGAAAGTCTTACCAAGGCTATTATTGCATGAAAAAATAATGAAATTATTAGCCCAGTATTTTCCACTTGATATCTATAGACTATCGTATTTTTCTCTTATTGAATGTGTTGAAAGTTATCCAATTGTGTTCAGACTATCTATTGCGATGTACTTTCTGTAGATTACAAATAGTCTCTTCTCGACTCTTTTCAGTAATAAATAATATAGTATATATAAATATTGTAATTATATCTCCGAACATTGCATTGCTTAAAGAACAATGTGGTTATGTGTACAACATGTATCAATTATAAACAACTTATCCTAACCGAGCTTCAGTTGAATAAAACAATTATGGGTATTTGGAAAAGAATGTACCAAAAAGAAATGTTATAACTTTTTTAATGTGGATTCTAAAAAATACAGAAAATGTAAAATAACAAGCAAAGATGTATGATTCGAAATTAAGTTTATTCAAAATTTGCAAAAGTTGTTACGGTATGTTTATATTTTTTATGTAGGCAATAATCTATGGTTGCTAAAAATAATTGTCACGGAAGGTTCTTTAATATAGTAGAATATATTTCTCATGATAAACTAACAAATCGCTAACTGAACAAAATCTGTAGTCCTATATAGGCCTAAGACAAATTTATTTATCGAACATCACGTAAAACGTGCGCGTATTATGACCGTAGTAGACGTCTTTCATTAATTATAGACTATTTAGCGGTGTTAGCGAACCATTTCGTGAAAGGATTCAAAATAGAACTTTTGTAACCTGTCGTAATAAAGTAGACAGTCGGGTAATTTAGTTTCTCAAAGATTATATTTATTCTCAATCTGTTCTCAAGACCAACAAATATACTGTTAATCTATTTTAAAGTTGAACAAAAAATAGTGAAAATATTTAAAAGATGTTTTTATTCTCTTCATTCAATATTACTTCTTTGTGACAAAATTCTATATCAACATAATAAACTGTATAAGAAATCCTTCGGAAATCTATGATTTACGCGACATTGTAAATAATGTGGTACCATATTGTTTTTTGTGTCCTATAACGTGCAATTATTCGAATACTAAATTACCCGAAATGTGTGATTGCGATGGGTTCGAACTCGAGTAACTAATTATACGAGTGTAAGTCAAATAGCAGTGGACACAGTCCATAAATATAGCCCGAGCGTTGTTGTCAATTTTTGGGGACTATAACACTTTGTAAATTATAAGTTTGGCGTTTATAAGGATGCATTTAGAAATGACGACAAAAAAATCTTTCCCTTGATGCATGCGACAAAAGTAGACTGAGATGATCGGGTTTTCGCTTAATAATCATGACAATGTTCATTGACCGATAATAATGAACGGCTTGGACAGACTAAACAACTAGGTTCTTTTTTAGTACGAAAATTCCTGAAATTGAACAAAATCAATATAATCTTATACAGGATTTTACGGTGTCTTATAAGTGACTCGGGGTATCTTAATAAGTGACGTGGGTGTCTTATACGTGGTTTGGTTATAGGTTTAGACATATGCTATGAAATTGATGTCACTTAAAAAAGTCTGGTAATAAATATCGAATAAATGTGTAAATAGTTTTCAATATAATTGGCGATATGAGGTGTGTCTCATTTTCGATGTCGACACAGTAACTCCCTGGATCGCAACGTTACTCTGGTGATTTCCATTTGAATGTTGGGTGTTTCTCATTGCAAGAAGTATCAATCCGTGAAGAAATTAATCCAATGTCGAGATAATTAATTATTAATCTATACGATGGAGGAAACTCCATTTAACTGTGTAGAAAGGAGCCGATTCTTTATCTTCGCATCGCGTGGGGCGCAGGGAGGAGTTCAAATTACGCGCACGTTTCACATTAAAACGGTTTGGTTTTCAATTTGACGTTTGTGGTTCAGAAATTTTAATAATTTTAGTCTAATTTTATATCATAATATTAAAACCGGTATTATTTATGTTACTAGGTTTGTAAACTTGTAATTACAACTAATATAATTA
>JAJNBT010047501.1:0-11548 GCA_028455955.1 Notopais sp. p TS-2021 | reverse complement strand
GATTCGTCTATTTACATTAGAATTTACTTTAAGTTGCAGACTCTGTATACATAGACTATGGTTATATTGTGCTTAGAACAGAACCGCAGATACATTAAAGGGTTCCATAATCCATATTACCCTTTAAATTTATTACTTTCTCATTATTTCTCGGTTTTGACAGTCAATAAATCTGATTTTCATATTGAATAATTTTATTTTACGTTTATTAATGCTTCTTATTTATAAGTAATTTATATTATGATGCCATAAATGAGATATCACTTACTTAGAAAATATATATTGGCCCGTGATATAAATTGTGTCTCTTTCTAGAAAGTTATTTATGAGATATCTCGCAGAGAATTCTGAGAAAAATCGTTTTAATTTAATTGTGGATTTGTCTTCATTGTCCAATAACAATTAACAATATAGTAATCTTACCAAAATGTCAAATCTACATTATATAACAAGATATTTATAAAATTCTGAACAAATTATATTTATTTTAAGATAAGGAAAAGCTTTTTTGCATCAAGAACATTTTTTTCTCACTGACTAAATATTTCGTTCATATAAATCTTAAATCTCATTAATGCCTTTGAAACTTTTACAAATAAGAATTACGTTATGTTGAAATTTCCCAAACGGTATTCATGTTTGTAAAATTTTCTAAGGCATTAATGAGATTTAAGATTTATTTGAACGTACTATTTAGTCAGGGGAAGAAAAACCCATTTTTGATTTAAAAGAAGCATTTTCTTATCTTGAATTATAAAAAAATTGTAAGAGAAGAGAAATTGTTATTTAATATTTCACATTGGCTGGATGCAACCGAGGTGCTTTATAATAAAAACGTTCTACTTTGGCTATTTCTATGCAAATTTGTGCTTTCAGGAAATAATTTTCTTTTATATACCGATATTATTGAATAATTTCAATGACCATTAATCAATATAATACACATACTTCAGAGAACACCGTCACTAGCATGAACATCTAACATATATTTTATTAGACCAAAGCACATTGAATGATTGAACAAGGTGCCTGTAATTTAATGCTATACAGCTAATTAATACGTTATTTATGGCAAAATGAATGTCGTATAATCATAAAATGAATGACTGTGCTTCTTCTTTGATCCTTTTAGAAAAATAAATCTTGCATTTAATATGACATTAAAAAAGGGATATTTTTAATTTATCTAGCTTTAAATTATAACACGAAGATAGATTTTTTACATAATTAAATATTGATTAAAATCTATTTATTCAGTACTGTATACAGTATATATGGAAGGTCAGTTTTGTATATTTTATTGATAAATGATCAATATATGTTCCATTGAATAATGAAGATACTATTAATTCTGTTGAAAAAGGAACGGTGACAGTATAAATAATTTAAAAAAAGTCCGGAAAATTGTGCTTTTAACCCAATTATTGACTATTTTTTTTATTCTATTTAATATATATATACCCTAGATATTTACAAGATATTTACAAAATATTTGCTAGCTATTTGCTAGATATTTACTAGCATATTTACTAAATATTTACTAAATATTTACTAAATATTTACTAGATATTTGCTAGATATTTACTATTTGCTTTACAATTGGTAAATATATATATATATTGCTGTTGATTGTAAAAATATGTATCTATTAATTTAAAATTAAAAGGAACATGAATGACAAGTATCACTATTCTTTGTATCAATTGTCACATTCTATGAATAAATCATCATTGAGCCTCATTTCGTACACGATTTTGACAGTTTTTCCACTGTGGGAAATTTACTTTTTTTCAATAATGAAACGTAACAAAAATGCCATCTTCAGGAAATATATATGATATTATGATGCAGATTAATATAATCATAACTTAATTCACAATATCTATGCTATTTATCATACTCTAAAATAAGTTCAGACTTGAATGCATAATATATATCGATAAATAAATAAAAAAAATAACCATACAATCAATATAGAACAATATTTAATGTATATGAACTCTGTAACACGGTGTATAGTTTATTTTATAACATTAATACATGATTTGATTTTCTGAATGAATAATGCTTCCGCTATTTTACATTTACGAATTATGTGCAATGTTGATAAAATAACAATAAAGGATAGGTCGAGCTTACTATTACGTTCATTTACATAATTTTGGCAAATCTTGCTATTGGAATAATTTGTTCCTTTGTAGTTGTTATTAATCATTTAATGGTGTCTCCAATGTAGGGTGTAGTGAAACTTTCCTTTGGAGAGTCTGAAGAATCTGGACATTTAAAATAATGATTGAATAAGTTTTTTGTGTTAATTCTTAAAGAAAACCAAAAATAGTTTTTCAGAATTTCAGTATATATTTATACCCGTGTCAATTTTGTTAGATATTAGTGGGCTAATAAATCCATGGGCAGTTGTAGCTTGGACAAATGCGTCTGAGATAATAAAAATGCGAAGTTAAAAAGTGTTAATACTTTATTTATTGTAATAATATAATATTAAAAAAAACATTAGTGAAATAATATCTAAAAAATGATTCGGTTCGGTTATTGTGGTAATTTACCCAATCTTTACCGTATAAGTTATAACATCTTTTATTATTAATTTTTTAACTTCGCATTTCTGTTTTCTCAGAAGTAATTTTCCCAGATAAAATTGCCCCAGACACAATTGCCTAAGACACAATAGCCCAAACAACTTTATTTATCCAATATACGCTCGAAAATAAAAGAATATTTTAACATTATTAATTACATTACTACATTTTAGAACATAGAACTTATTTGTACATGAATTATTAATTAAATCATCTGAATATGTTTAAAAGGAGCGACATACACACGGATAGACTATACAGTAAATATGCAAAGCACTACTTAAAATTAGCAAACTTTAACCATTAACTAAATGACTGCAGAAAATCAAATAATATTTAAAATATCAGATAAGTTTCACAAATAGAAAGATTTTGTAATCGTAGCCTAAAACTGGGTGTTATACTGTACTGTAGTTTCATAAATTAATTACTTAATAAATATGGATATCTAATTACATAACTTATTGGTTAAGTAGTTGAAATAAAACAAACAGTTATCAATGATTTAAACATAATGGATACTTTCTTGATATATTTATATGATAGAAATGATAGAATAACGTATCAACATTTTATTTAATAACTGATAAAAGCAATTTACGATTGAATAGAAACAAAGAAAAAATAATTCATATTTCATATAAGAAAACATGTATGAAGCTTTTTCTACATATTATGTAATTTAAATGTATTACATTTTATAATGTCCAATAGATATAATAATAATATTTAAAGCAACAATTTCACTTATCTGTTCCCAACTTCAATATGAAATAATATTTCATATTATCTTCAGTTTTAGAATTAAAACTAATTTTCAATAACCCATATAAAAATAGACTCCCTACCGGTAATAAAGCGATCCAAAGTAGGTTACATTTTTCTTGCTCTAAATGTACTTTGGGGACTGGGTCGGCTGTAGTCTTCTCCTTCTCCAAATTCGTATCAATAATCACCAAAGAGTGTCCCATAGAACCTTAAACCCGCCTACTTCTTCTGAATATTCACTTTTTCCGAACATTGCATAAAATCCCATCGAAATATAAGTTTTACCGATTTTAAAATATTAATAACTGTTAAAATCAATCCGAATTATACATATCTGAAAGCTTATATATAAAATCTATAGCCCCGAATTTAAACAGAGATTACTCAATAATAACATTATATATATCCTAATTTTAAATAATCTTCTATAATCCTCTACTTTTCCTTTCTCCAAAAATTATGTCATTCCTGATTATTAAATTATATTAATTACTCCCATTGGGCCGAAACGCGTTGGCTTACATCGTGTATACATACATTGTAAATATTGCATGTACGTTTCATTTTTTAAGTTATAAAGTGTACATATATGTTTGCAGAGATTTGGGCTCTCTTCTTCATATATAAATTTATAAATGCATACATAGTTACATACTGACTCTATGCGGCTTTAATAAATAGGTCTAATATGGGGTTTTATAATTACCATTCCGCTATGTGTAGGCTGAGCACGATTTTGTGGTCTAGCTGTGGGATCTTTTATTCGTAGTCAGATCGCGAAATTTTATGCAAGAATAACTTATCAAGTATAATATATCAACATAATGTACAGCAATTAAGGCCGAGATAAAATATAAGCATATAAACTAGTAGACAGATCATATCTGTAAATATGATACACTTGAAATTATTTGTTCATATTATGTAAAATATAAAAAAATAATTCACAAAACAATATAACAGTGTCCATAAATACGGGACACTTTAATATTCCCATTTTTAACGCGTGACTTACATTAAGTATATTTAAAAAAAAACTTAAATATTTTCTGTGAATATTTAGCCTTTTAGCCTTTTAAATAGTAAATCTGAACTTTGTTAACAACCATTTAGAATAGCTATTATTCAATTATCGTACATGCTATAAATCTCTCTCAAATTGTTATCAGAAATTGAAATATAACAAATTTCCACAACGTATTATTTAACAACATATATAATTTGATATAATTATGGATGGGCGTTGTCATATTGTTTGTATTGTTGTTTAGAATCTATTGTTTTTTTTGGTTATTTTTATAATTCCATCTCGTTTCTAAAAAAATATTGCGAATATAAATCATGCCATTTTTATTCAATAAATTATGAAATCAATTTCGTATTAACGAGTTTCAGTCAGAGATTGTAAAGCTGATTAATTCAGATAGATCTATTAAAATCAGTCATGGACCACACACCGAGAGATATTTTAATGGATTTTATAAGTTAATAAATATTAAAAATATTTGTGTATATATGACAGCGGTAGTTGTCCGTCCGTCTCACTTTTAGAAAACGACAATAGAGAACTACGATAGGCCAGGACTTAGGATAGCTCTGGATAGGTTAGGATAGCTTAGGATAAATTAAGATTAATTAGTATAAGATATATTATTCATATCTAGTTTTTTTTACGACAAAACGATTCGGAATATCAAATGTTTTCTGCTGTTCAAAATATTCTGCTGTCACAATTTTAACACAATACATTGAGTATAACAAAGATATATACTTTTCCTTGTGGATTAAACATTAAGACATAGTGGATTTACAGTAATTTTGAAGCAAGCATCATTAAAAGGTCACATGAATTCATCAGAATGATTAGATTATAAAATCACAAACTGACTGCTCATTATATGAATAAGCATTTTTGTATCATTAAGTCGTGGACTTAGAGGACTTTTCATCAAAGGAAGCATATGGCTTATTAAATGGAAATGTAAGGAATTCTTTGAATTATAACTACATTCTTATAGACCATTTTGTTTTTATAACATTATCCAAAGTTAAGTGTAGGTCCTTTTGTTACCAGATCTGTTGTTTTAAATTCATAAAAATTAAATTCCACAGCTATTTCGAAACAGAAACATGTCATTTTTTTGTTTTTGGCTTTCGGGATTTCGGTTCTTCAGGATTGTGTTCTTTTGGGATTTCGGTTTTCAGGATTACGGTTTTCTTTATCACGACCCACACCTAATTAATCATACGTCACTGTATTTTATTATCTTCGATCTTCTTTGTAAATGCGTTAGAACGCTACGAATTTAATTAGAATTATTATTACACAATTCAAAATCATTTCTACTCGTACAGTAATTATTTTCTATGTTATTAAATTGGTTGACTAGTTTTCAATAAACAGTGAACTTATTAAAAGAAAAATGTGTCAATCATCTTAATGAAAGTAATACAACAATTTGCCAAATAAATTAAGTCCGTTTGCAGAATTTTATATGTCTAATTTGGAAAATGATGTGCTTTATCAAGATAATGTGTATAATCCTAGCTTTATGTTCGTAATTTCGACGACTCATTGGTCATATTTAAACATTTAAACTTGTTTATTGAAGCTCTTAAAGCAAGTAGTTGTCCTATTTTTATATTTGAGAAACCTACAAGTGAAAGATTTCAATTTTTAGATATTAAATTTATTTGTAAATGAAATAATGTCAAAAATAAATAGAAGTGTCGATATCAAACCGACTTAAACAGGACTCTATTTAAATATTGCATATCGTTCCACATATCTATAAGATAGCATTTATAGAAACTCTTGTTTTTAGAGTCTATAAGTTATGCTCTACTTGGGCTTCATTTGATAAAGAGATTAGTCAAGTAAAATAAAACCTTATCAGTAATAGATTTCCTTAGATTGTTATAGAAAAAGATTTATTTAATCTTGTGAATAAAATCTACCGCTCTAATCAATCCAACCCGAATAACCCGAACAGTACTAAATTTCATTATAAAATGGCAAAATAGCAGTCCTATACGGGTAACATATTTCGCTAGGTTCTGCGAAGCGCTCTATAATTTTGCGGTCTCCTATTAATAATAAATAAATATTCTTTACTATGCAAAAAATGGTATAAAGTTTCACATAGCATGGAGAAAATAACAATAAATCAAAGAAATGATACATATTAGATTAAAGAAATATATTTGATTATAAATTTGTCATCGTGACAAGGTTTCAAACATGTCTGATAGTTAAGATTACAAGAAGATTACTTAAGGAATTGTATCTGAATTACGACTATTCACATAATTACTTCCATAAGATTTTGTTTTGTTTATTTGATGATAAACATAATTATATAGAAATGTTCTTAACTTAATTTAGAAAATGTAGAGACAAATTAGAGTCATCAAGTTGCAGTATTAATTGTAAGTTCATAGTTATTCGATCTGTGTTCTCTATTTTGAACTAATTCTATAATTCTATATATTTCTTAAAATTAAATAAAATCATGAATTCGTTCGAAAAGTAAAACTTGTATGGTTGGAAGCATAAATCATATTAAAAGTATAAGACATCAGTTTTAAATTCAAAAAGTGTTTAATTTTTAATCAATTTGTGGTAGTTGTCGATAAATATATAAATTAATTTTTTTCTCCTTCTATAGAGACCCACAGTTCGTACCCATAAATCTACCGAAAGAGAAAGTATAAAACACCTGTCAGTGTATTATTGAAAACAATAATAGTTGACATATAACTCTGACGATGGCCTTCTGGTTCTAGGACAATTTGTCATAAACTATTATAACCTAAACAAACTCACTTTAGAATAGGGGTACAATAGTCCAGTTATTAGCCTACTGTGATGGCCGAAAACGATAAGGTTCAATATGATCATAAATAGTGTCAAAGCATGACCGTATTTTTTATCGAAGATTGTTATAAATGGATTGAATGTCGAAACATTATCAAAATTATATAGTAAAAAGAAAGGTAAGCTGAATAAAAAGCATACTACAGTATAATTTGAATATTTCTGTTCTATTATTTCGGTGTACGACTATTCTTGTGACAATTCGTCTATATATGTTAAAATTCAGAATGCGAAGACAAGATACATAAAGAATAAATAGGCAACGGAGATTGTCAGAGGGGAATTTTACGTGCATTTCTGTTTGTAATATATAAGATAATATAATCGATGTAATTACTAAATCCAACGTTGGATGTATGCGTGGTCATTTAATTGTAAATATTTTTTTAGTTGATGACGATATTGTCCTGTTAGCGCCCAATAGAATAAAAAGCCTTCAATACTTCCTCGATATACTATATATACATAGAGAGAAATAACGATACGTAATAATAAAATTAATCCCAATAAGGCTGTGTGTATGATAAAATTAATCCGAGAGGCAAATTACAGATTAATGGTGATGATATCAATTATGTTTCTAAATCGAAATTGTAGATAAAAATAAATTTTATAGTTATTTCAAATTTTTTTTTTATAAATTTAGAGGTGTTTATGTTACTCTTCCGATCACAATGTTTTCAATTGTATGGCGCGGAACTGTGGTCAAAAATATATAAATAAATTCCTTTGTGAAATGAAAGTCTCAAAGTTCAATGCAGTGACATTATAATTGTAAATTGTACTTATAGCTTATAGTTATTGTATTTTTTGTATATATTGTAAATAGTCATAGTACGTGACAAAAATGTGAGAAGATAATGTTAATCTTCTTTTTTAACATTATGTAAAAAATGTACTTGTATTTTTGTGAAATAAATCTTCTTCTTCTAAGCGAATATTGGTCTACATCAATAAAAAAATTAAATTATTATGAAAAAAAATTAAGATACGTTATATTATATATTACTTTGTATTACATATTTAAAAATATCATTTAGAAAAAGATTTGTCGAGCATTCGAATAGTCATGTGACCATACTATTTAATTATTGTTTAAAGAATATATAAAAAAATATTCATTTTATAAAATGTGGGCCACCATTGGAAATGAGTTTGACACTTCGGGGTCCTATCCTATACATCATACAAAATTTACCTAAGCTGTAAACTAGTAAATCATGACCGGGAGACCAAATTGATCGGACAAATGGGAAAACTAACGTTGTCAAATTGGTGCCATTATTCAGTTAAAATAAATTACACTAGAACAAAAACCTATATACATAACAGAGGAAACATAAGTCGCGAATAAAAATATTTGATATAACCAAAGAATTTATTATAAAGAAAGGTAATACATTTTCCCATTAACATAGAAGGTCAGCTCTTATTTTATATCATGGGAAAAATTTAATAGCACTTTTGGTACAATAGCAGCATCTGGCAACCCTTTATTGAACATTTTCATGTTTTATTTGATGGATATTATTAGTCCCAGGACATTATATGCACTTTTCATTTATTTTATGAATTTTAGAGATCGACCTGTTGAGTTTTTGAAAAATAAATTCGATGTGCTAATATTAAAAGTATGACCTATCGAATTGTATCTTGATTTATTATTTTAATTATGGTTTTCATGTAATACTTGATAGATAAACATGTAATTTTGTCGACTTTATTTTATATTAAAATATGTGAAAGAAATTTACCAAGATCATAAGAGATTTATTCTATAGTAAAGTATGATAGCAAATAAGATCATTATCATGCAATAATTAAAACTGTACAATATATAATATATGATGCAGAAGCAATAATTTTATATATAATTTATACTCTGCTTTTAGGCTGAGGTCGCTCGAAATGCAAAAATGTAAAATAATCATAATTGTTTAGCTTGTATTGACATTCTATATTTAAACCTAACTTCAAAATTTCTGTATAATATGTTTTGAGTGTAAAACGTTATATGAATAATAAAAGAAGTACAATATCTATGGACAATATTGAGTCATGATACGTTTATTGATGCAGATATCATAAAATGTAGTTCGACTTTTCTAATTCTATTTAATTCAATGTTTAGCAAATATGGATTTGTTAATAAAGAAATATTAAGTTTTCTATTTAACTCGTACTGCACAAGCTTTTAAGAATTTCATAGATGTGCTGTAAAGAATATAGCTAATCTTTCTAATTGGAACAGTCATCATGAAGCCTAAAAATTGAAAAATAATATTGTTTATACATATATTAATGTTATTAGAATAGGGAACACTCTAATTATATTCCTTGGAGGTTTATTATAAACCTTATTACAAAATAACTATAACTATAATTATTGACTACACTTATTGGCATAAATGTAATACTTAACTGAGTTTATGGATCAGTTAGACTTGTTAAGGGCTATATAAACTATCCAGTTATTCAGTTTAAAATGACAATAATAGATTCATACTGTACTTTATTTCACTACATACAGTATAAGTGGAGTACAAAGAATTATACAAGAATTATACAAGAATTAATAAATACATATAAATATATATAATTCTTACATATTTAGATTTTAGAATAATAGATTAAAGTTTGGCACTCAACTATCTCACAATAAATTATATATTTTCTCGCGCTAATGATGACTCGATAAACAATGTGATCATTTTCGGACACTTGTTGTCCAAGAAATAATTACGTAATATCTTTCGTCTTCTGTTTGGCAGAAAATGGATTTTAGTTTCTTTTAAATGTGGTGACATTCCAAACAGTCACACTGAACCAATCATAATTTCATTTCTTGAAATTGTTTTCAGATATTTAACAATTTAACCAGGACATTTTTTCTTAAATTTGCAGTTATGCTGTGATTATTTAGTACAGGTGCTCACAATGAATACAAATCTGCATTCTTATTGATAATTAACTATTATCGCAGTTTATGCGAATGTTATATTCTTTAATATAGAATATATCTGAAGAAAATAAACTTAATCGTGAGTTTGATAAACTACTTTCATTTTGGATTCTACAATTCTCTCAAAATTGTTTCGTTTATATGACGTGAGTCAAAAACTTGGTCAAACTTTCTCTAACAGAATTAATAATTTTCATTTTCAGTTATTTTTTTTTATTTTTTGGTTTGCAAAAAAACACATATTTTTTAATAAGGAAATCAATCAATACTAACAGCAACAAAAGTAACACAATAATTTTTAATATTTAATTTGAATACGTCGAAGATCTAACATCTAACGGTCTAACCAATTCAAACCTACGGGACGAATTAATTTCAACATTCTAATACTCAATTTAGTGAATGACTTTGTCAGTATGACTGATTAGTCAGTTCGTCTCTGGACGGTGAATTTGAAAAGTATAAATATGTGCTTCCCTTATATACTGTATCGAACTGTGTCTAAAAAGTTATTTTAGTACTATACGGGAGGATGCATTAATGCTCTACCATATAATAATTAATGCAAATAGCTAACTGAAAGTTTGTTTATTTTGATAAATAAATAATTCTACTTTTGAAAGGTCTCGCAGTTCTGAAATGAAGTACCCTAAATAATCGTTTTTTGTTTCAGTTCCAATGTAATTGAATCACTGAAATAGAAATTGTCTGAAAATCATTTTTCAAAATACTGGACAGAGTTTTGACTGAGAGCCAATGCGTTATTGAAGATTATTCATACTAGATGAATATAACTGTGATAAGGCAAACAATATGCTACAAATAAGTTATAAATAAATAAACATAACTATTTCTGTTCATTTCTCAATACATTATTCATGGTATATACTCGTTTTATTTACACAATTCATGAATGCGATATAGATTTTAGATTTTTTTAAATACAGTATAGGGTTGCTTTATCTTTCTATCTTTTCCATTTTACTAATGAATTAAAAATATTAGATAGTTATGGGATATGGAGTATATATGTTAAATAATTAAAATTTTACTACCAACTGGAGTTCAAATTTTGTTTCATGAACATCTTGAAGCATAGGAAAGATAGTAACGCTCGATATACTTTATGAAAATATAATCTTTACTTAGCTGTAGAACAGAATTAACACAAACAATTTTATTTAGATTTATAAATAAATTAAATTCTACAGAAAAAAATGATGTAAGAATAATTTTCCACATGATGGGCAGCATATTCAGTATATAATATTAGGTATATTCATGAATATTTATATTCCTGGAAAATTTTAATTTGAAGATAAACAGGATAACGAAAAGAGACGT
>JAJNBT010047096.1:0-14472 GCA_028455955.1 Notopais sp. p TS-2021 | reverse complement strand
TCAGTAATTGTTTTATTCTTTTAACTTCGATATCAAAATTTGTCCACGTTGAACAGATTGTATACGCTCTATACAAATTGATGGAGTTAGCTTGGGTTGTGTCCTCGGACCCACGTTCGCCAACTTCTACTTGGGACACCTCGAATCAAAAGTCTTGTCCGAAGCGACCTTCAATATAACATATTGTCGGTACGTAGATGACATCTTTTTGACTGTAAATAATAAATAAGATATTTTATGGATAAAATCTAACTTGGAGAGAAAATCAATTCTGAAATTTACTTACGAGATGAATGAGGATATATCATTAAATTTTTTGGATGTCCACTTAAAGTATCCTAAGATAAACAAAACTTTACAACGTCTATGCCCTTTTAGATATAAAGTTGGAGTAATTAAAACACTACTTCACAGAGCGTATACAATCTGTTCAATGTGGACAAATTTTGATATCGAAGTTAAACGAATAAAACAATTACTGACAAATAATAACTATCCCACTAATGTAATTGATAAAACAATCCAAGATTGCGTATATATGAAATTTAAGACAAAAGAAAATGTCCAGCAAGAAAAAACTTGAAGTATCTTTAAATTATCACTATGAGACTTTCAAAGTTTTACAAGCTTTCTGATGAACAGCCAAGCGATCAGGCAGGAAAGTACGATTGCACCCCTTGCATTTCACTAAGGTCTCTAGATGACTTTGCCAAGCTGCTTCTATCATGGCATTTCTATCGACATTACCGGATTCTGCAAAAAAATACATATCAACGCTCTGAATATCGGCTATTGGAAATATAATAGAATTAATATGTTGAAAAGTATGTAAACTGACTTTGATGTTAAGACCAATACGGTTGCCAATTGTCAGTTTAATCCTCTTGGCAATAGTCTGAAGATTTTATAAGTTTGGACAATCCACTATTTATTTTACATCCTTTTTAGTAATTAATATATTGGTATCTAATGTTTCTCATGGATCGTAAGACTTTGAACATCTCGTGTCTATTTTTACGAGTTCGTCCCTTGTCACCTGGCAACCTGGTAACCTTGCCGGAGTTTATAACTTTACACTTTCTTTTTTAGTTTATTTAAAAACAAACAGAATAAATCTTTTCAAAATTTGTACACATAAACTAGAATATTCAAGAATGTTTTTTATCTTAAATTTGAAAATAAATAAATTCGATGTTCAGATAATATATTGAATTACTTCACTAGTAAATTTCTACGTGGGAGCCACTTTTTCATAGCAATCGAGCCAACGCTTAACATATGCATTCCCGACATCAGCAATCATTCCCATCTGGATGTTTGTACAGAAATGTCGGATTCTTTCCTCGAGTTCATAAAGATTTGTTGATCTTGCGCAATAAACTTTGTTTTTGATTTAGACCCACAAAACGAAATTTGTTAAGCGTGGGCTCGATTGCTATGAAAAAGATGGCTTACACGTAGAAATCTACTAGTGAAGTAATTGGATCTCATCTGAAATTAAAATTAATAAGGAAAAATAATTCTTAAATACTAGTTTATGTATACCAGTTTTGAAAAGATTTGTTCTGTTTGTTTTTGAAAACAATAAAGTGTAAAGTAACTTTTAATAGGAGCAGTTGGTAATATTTTACTTTTAAAATCTAAATTGATTTTTAAATTGATATATGTAAAATATCTTTTTATTTTTACTCTAAAATAAGATATTTAATTCTCAAGAAATAAAGTTTCCAATTACCATCTAGTACGAGGTCGGGTTTTCTTGGTTCTGCCCTCCTCAAATGATCTGGTAATTTTTCATTTTCATTTTTAAATTTCATCAGGCATTGAGGCTCGTGAATTGTAATTGACTTGGTACCAAATTCTCGTCCACAAATGTAGCAAACTCTGGTGGGTCGAGCACTTACTCGACCAATAGTTTTAGAGACAGGACTCGAATCTCGCTGACGTTCCTAAAAAAAATTTAATACTGAAAAAATACATATATATTGTTTGAAACGAGATTTAACATTTATGTTTCTGGATAAACATGTAAAAGTTTGAAAAGTTTGAGAGACCATCGTCATTTTTCAAGAAAATAGATAGTTTTAGATTACTGAATCATTTTCAAACATGAAAAAAGTCAAGTTATAAAATTTATAGAGTTGAAGTTTGGAAGGAACTGCCGAACGAATAATTGACAAGTTTTCTAATGTGTCACGTCGTTACGTGAATGGAATAATGGGTAACAATTCAGATTTGTCTCATGAAAATGGAAAATCAGACAAATATAGAAATTATTCCATGGTCTACATGTAGAGAATGAAATCATAACATTGAATTGATGGGATTAGATTAGATAGTAAATATTTATCCTTAAATAAAATAAGTATTCTTGTATGATTAGATTATCAAATGTAGAAGTAAGAAAACAAGATCTATAAAGTGATCCTATATACGAAGATGAGTCAAAAACTGGAAAAGTATTTTGAAAATCATATTTTTGTGTGCATATTCATAATCAAAATTATACAAAACCTCAATCATCAAAAAACAGAAGGACTTTGAAACTCTTAAAATCTGTTCACTTTTACAATAAGAACCGGTTTGATGTTGGTAAAATTGCAAGCTTATGACTTTATTGTTTTCTCTACTAAGATACAAGTTTCGATTTCAAGATTTTGTTTCTGATCTATTTCAAAATATAATATCTTTTATTTCATATTTTAGAGAGAAAAAGAAATTCGTCAATATAGAAAAATAATAAAAAAAAATAGGAAACTGTAATAATTTAGTTTGAAACGTTAATTGTTAGTAAATTATTGAAAGAAAACAATATCTTATTGATAAAATTACTATCAATTTAATAGAATCAATATATTTAAATTGAAAAAGAACTGACTTGAGCCTTTTTGGAGCCAGGAGGAGGTTTGCAACCTCTTTGATGAACCTCAAGTCGATCCGGCTTGAAAGTGCGACCGCAATTGTCACAAGGCAATAATTGAGCCTGAAAGAGAAATTTGTAATTAATAATTGACTATTTTTATTGTAAAATTGTTTGCTTTTATTGTAGCTATTGTAAATAATTGTCTGATAATATTGTAAATCAACCACAAATATTGTTCCTACTTGAGCCATTTTATATGCGAATTCATTCCACTCTTCCTTGGTAAGTTCTTTGGATGGCCTTCGAGGCTCTTCACGACGTAGCGACCCCGATAATTTGTCGTTTTCTCTCTTCCATTTCTGATGATTAATTAGTTTTATTATTATTCTTCGGTCAAAATTTTCGTATTAGTATCCATGAAGTTCACTTGATCCATATGACGTCATCATTGATATACATAGTTCGTATTTAGTTACAATTGTATATATTTTGTCTAACCTAATGAACATTTAATATTTATTTATATTTTTAATTGTCTCCTTATTACATTTTCGGACTTCAAAAATATATTGAGGAGAGATAATATTAAGAAACTACGAAAATAAACATCAGAAAATCTATATTTTTCATAACTTAATTGCTTATAAGTTCGTTTTTCTTATAACCAAAAAAAGATTATACGAGTTAATTAATTTTATTCAGATTAACTGGAGTTCAAAATTAATTTATTTTGTTTAGAAAAGAAACTTAAAATTGTAATTTATTACATACCGACCGAACTTGTAACGATAAGTCCGTTTTAGCGTACTTACGGAATTTGCGCCCCGGGTATATATCTAGAAGAAATCTAGCGGATTCGACGTACGTAATTAATAAAAATATATAAAATCTAATATTAAAAATAATGTTTTAATATTTATTATGAGAGATATCAGTGAAACTTTGTAACCTAGCCTAACCTACTCAATGTTATTTACCAATCGTTAATAAGTTGACTTACACAGTATAATGTTAGATTCATACATTGGTTGATGATAAACTTGATAAGCAATATTATATTTTGGCGATAAAATGCAAAATATTTAATTAAAATAACGATGACCACTTTCTCTGTCAATAGTGAATATGATTAGGAATTTGTGAATAAAAGTTATATAAAAATCATGCACTGTGACTGTGACTCAACCGTGGTTTCTCAAAAGAGATTCTTCTATATAGACATTAAATAAAATAGAGAATGGAGAAATATGACGTCACTTCTCTATAATTTATACGAATAGGAAATAATTTACACTGATCATATATTATTTTTTTAAGATATTTCACAGTTATTGCTTAAATTCGTAAAGAATATTATATCGCATTTTCATACAATAACGACACCAATATTCGCTTGAATAGTGGTTGAAATTGGTCCCAGTCACGCAGGTAAAGGTAATTGAGCTATGTACACAAAGTTTGACTACAGAAAACGCTTAGTTTACTCTCCCTTTAATCAATATATTGATTCAAAATATTCTATTGTTGCACGTACGATTATATGCCTTAATCACTATGGTTCGAGGCACCGAAATCCTTTGACTCGAAATAATCTTTATTACAATCCTTGAAATCTTATTTTGAGCGAGTTTCTATTTATCTAAAATTCTAGAGCGATGTATTTTTCAATTTCATATTAGAAATTACAGATTAATTATTACAAAAATTTTGTTGCTAGAGAATAAATTTAATTGCAATGAATATTTAAGAAAGTCTTACCTCTAAACATTGTGGCTCATGAATTCTCAAGCTCCTGGATCCAAAATCGCGTCCACATATGTAGCAGGTACGTAGAGGGGCGCTGCCAGTTCTTGTATTGTTTGGGCTTGTCATAGGAGGAGTTTTTTTCTTGTTTTCATACAGTGGTCCTACGAGAGTATCGTAGAGTTCATCTTCTTCTTGTTTACTGAGTTCTTCTTGTTTGCTGAGTTCGTCTTGATTGCTGAGTTCTTCTTGTTTGCTGAGTTCTTCTGATTCTGAGTCCTTTTCAAGGGTGTTATTATTACGAAATATTTCAGCTAGAGGTTTTTTATCACTTTTGCCTTTGTTGAAACTTTTAGCCATATCTGATTCTGATTGTTTTCTTGGAGAATTTGGCGATACGGAGTGCTTGATTTTCCTTTCTTTGGCCTTGACTTTGAACACCTTGGAGCTTAGCGTTTTATGTTTCTGGTGTCTTTTTGAGTCTTTAAAAGAACTATTCAAAGAATTCGATTCTGAACTCCTACTCTTGAATTTCAAAGGATTTGGTTTAGTAACTATAAGTTTATTAATAGATTTGTAAGGATTTTCTTTAGTATTCCTATCCTTAGCTAGTTTATCTTTGGCCTTAAACTTGGTCAAATGTTTAGGGTGACTATGAAACCTCTCAGGATTTTGTTCTTTGCCGCACGTCAAACAAGGTTCAGGAATCTATAAAGAAATCAACGATTTTTGATGTAGTAACATTGGGAAACTGTTTATATTGGTTGAAGTAAAGGTATTTTTTTAATCTTATTTTCCTTTACTAACGATGTGGTGCTAATTTTGCATAAACATTAACGGCGTATCCATCTCCGTTTCTATGACCTTGGACCCCGTACCTTACTAATGACACAGTAGGTGGTCAATCCACTGGTATATATCTCCACAGGTAATGTTCCCATCTCACTTTCGAATGAGATGGTGCCCAATAACTGCTGGGTGGGCGGCAATGTATGTCATTTTTGTGTCTCGAGCGCGCTGATAGAAACAGAAGTGGAAACGCAAGAAGTCAAACCCTAGTCCTCTTGTGTGAGAGGCGAGGATGAAACCACCTGAGTCAACCACGTTGACACTATCGTATTTACCATTGCATTACTGTTGTACTGTTGAAGTACCATATCATTAAGTGGCATTTTACTAGGTTCATCATTCTGGTTGATTCCTCATATACCGCAACATTTATTGATAAAAATTAAATTTTTGAAAATGACGCATGACAATTTCTAAAATTCTTAACTTAACCTAGTATCGATACAATGATAAATTGACAACAAAATTTTGTAAATATCAAATTAAGTTCTTCATGATGTAATAATGCTTACATTATGCTGACCAAATAAGTTAACCCAATCTAATTTTCAATTTGAAGAATAATATATGACTGTCATTAATTTTTTAGTGGAACCGTGTGGGTATTAGAAATAAATGTCCGTGATTTTGTAAAAAAGAAATTCCAGATTAGCACAAATAGAATGTAACAGTGTAAAAGTGCAACAACGTCTATAAAAGGTGTGAAATTTCGTATAATTTAATTAAAAAATTGATAAAACATGAAATATCAAATATAATTTAAATTCTTAAATCGATAGAATTTGTTATTTTTAAAAATCAACCAAATTTGATTTTAAATCAAGTAAATAATTAAAAATGATTATACTATAAAAAATGAATTCTTATATCTTGAGTTGTCGGAGTTGTACATGCATACAACTTTCGCTTGGGTTCATTATTCTTTAAAATTTATTGAAAAACTTTAAACTTTTTGTAAACTATTGCAACTTTTGTAAATCTTAGTTAACAATTTTACTTATCTTTAAATCTTTTGAGGTCTTTTTTGCTAGACTTGGAAGTCACGATTTACAATATTGTGTCACGATGTACAATATTGTGTCACGATGTACAATATTGTGTCACGATGTACAATATTGTGTCACGTACGTTCTGAATTTAGTCGGCAATAAGTTAAATTTCTTCCCATTTATGTGGAATCAGATTTATTTATTTTTAGAAATCTAATCGCGATAAAATACTTTACTTTATATCCTACGAATTTGCATGAGTAATGGCAAAAATAATTTAAAAGTCGTGCATGTAATCATTCAGTGCTAGACAAACGGATTGAAATTATTTCCTCTACATGCTGAATATAAGTTTGAGTTGTGGCGAAATTGTTCTAAAAGTGATTATTTGATGAATGATTCGTACCACTTGCCTTGATTTTCTCTTTGTTTGCTAAAATAGCTTTTGCAATCTCTAGCTTCTTTTTCATGGAAATACTGCTACGCATTGTGGCTGTTTTGCCCCGTCTAGGCAACGGTCTCGAGTTAGAAGGCGCTATCACTGGTACGGATATGTTGCTAGAAGGACGCTTCAAACGTATAGTCGAAGGTCTCTGCATGTTATATATATTGTACAGAAAGCGAATTAATTCTACATTTATAATAATTAACAAATACAAATCATTGTTTTCGAAATAATTTGTCTACTAGAGTGCATTTGTCCCGGTGTTTTTTGACGTTTATTGAGATAAAAAGACGAGTAATAAACTTACCTTTCTCGAGTCACTCTCAGACTCTGTAGTGAAATCGTCTTCGTATGGACATTTGATGCTCATAGATGACGAGGAAGACGAACTAGTGAAGTCACTCGAGTAGTCACTCAAGACTTTAACATCTTTCTGAAGGACTAACTTCTCCATCATGCGACGGGACATCATACTCATGTCAATCTCATGGCATAAGTTCACATCCAAAATCTGACGTAGAAAAACAATGGAAATACAAATTTTTTTAATTGATCACTACTGATTTTTAATTTAATAACGTGACTTTCAAAACTTAAAGATATAAATCTACGGATATCGAAACCCACGTTTAACTTACTCTATAAAATTATAAATCAACTGCGAGGAACCTGATTTATTGCTTTCAGAATGCATAATTAAAAACGATACATTTATTTCTTGTTTCATTTTAGAAGATTTCATTTTATGTTTTTGATTTCACACTATGAGAATGTATACAATATAACGATATTTAAGTATTATTTAAGTATTATTTAAGTGATATTTTATTATTATTAAGTATTATTTAAGTAAGATTTAAGTATTATTTATGTATTATTTAAGTAATTAAGGACATTATTGATGAATATCAGAAATTATTTGAAGGAAGATTGCAGTAAAAAAGGTTACGTAAATTAAGATTTTATTTCTAATACTATAATTTTCTCAGTTTTCTTCAGAAGTTAATTTTGTACTAAATATATTCTTAAATAATGTACGTCTATGATAAATTTTGACGATATACTATAATTTAATTTGACCTTCTAAAAGAATAGTTTAAGTTCAATAATCGAACGAAAAAGAATATAACAAGGTCAAAAGACCTTCCTGTTTATTAAAAATCGATAAAACAATAGGTTGTGCCAGCAATATCTCAGTTCTTACAGTTTCATATATGAAATTATAATGATTTTAAGAAATTTTAAGTCTTATATTCCTTTTTTATGAAAGATTTATTGATTATCGTCAAATATAATTTCTTTCTTTGTTAAACCTGAACAATTTATGGATCCCAATAGTAAATTTAACATGCATGCGATTGTACTTTGTTCAATATACGACTAAAATGTATTTTTGGATCGCTAAATGGAATATTTTTGATTGATTACCATATGCATTAGACTGAAATTAGGAATAGGAGTACTCTATATTTTAGGAGGTACGAGATTGATTTCGAGGAAGAAATGATTTATTTACTGCACTCAAATATAATTTCATAATTTGGTATTTACTGCTGGTAAAAATACGAATAAAAAAGATATCGTAATATTGTTAATAAAACAGTTGATAAAAATATTCTGTATTGTGTACTAAATAATTCAAATATAATTCTTAGAACAAAAATATAATTTTTGTGACGAAAAACACTCATCATTCGATGATTTATTAAACTAAATGCCATAATTTAAGGAATGACACATTCTTGACCTTTGAAATGATCAGAGTAGAAAAAGTTTATGACCTTTGGCCCAGGTCAATTGTCATAAGCCCTAATATCCTTCTATGAAATATTTTATACTTATCCGACATTTTATATATTAAATTCATCTATATATCGTTGTTCTAGATTATATATTACGTTTTAATTCAATTCTGTAACACGCAAAATAGAGTTTCATCTTCGGATAATTGATTTTAGATTCCAAAAAAATTATATTAAAAATTATTTTCATTTTTGGTAGACTGAATAATTTAAAGAATTATTACTGATTTTGAGACATATTAGATATAGAAAAGAAAATTTAAATAAAGTCTAACCTTATCTAATATGAAATGTCAATTATCTACTAATGTACCGGTACATCTTCCCCCGATTGTCACTATTATAAGACTGGGCTCTAAATGGTATTGGATTGATGAAACGGTATGAAATATCTCCCCAACTCCGAAATACAGGGCTCATAATACATTAGTCAAGTTTGACCAATTTTAATTTCAATTTCTCAGATTGGTTAATTTACAATATATATTAATTTCTCTCTGACAATATAACCTTTAAAATATTGAATAGTTTTTTATTTTTCATTTCTCAAAAAAAAGAAAAACACTTTCTCAATGAACGGAAACAAAATAAATCCAAAATAGTTTGAATTTTTATTTTTTCTCAAGCATTTACATTCGTGTTCATATTTTAGTTTTTGGTTTTACAAAAAACGAAATAATTAAATAAAATTTCTATTGTTATACATACAACGATTAATTAACTTTTAATATATATATTCCATAAAAGCATCAAATAGATACATTTATAAATGAAATGGCAGAATAGTTATATATTTAGTAAATACTATTATATTTATTTATAAGAATATATATAAATAAATGTATTTAAATAAAGTTAATTTCAATTTCATAAGGTATTGCAAATAATAATTTGTTTTTTTTTGGTGATACATCAATGTAATTATTTGTATAAGTAGCATCAAGATTATAAGACATGAAATATGAGTTAATTTACGTCCAATTGTATGTATGAAATAAAATACAATAATTGGGTTGTCCAGAACATCTCTGTGGTACGTTTTTCAAATCCATTTTTGACTTATATCATAACCGGGGGGGGGAGCGTGATCCCTAACCAAATAGATTTAATTGAGAGTCTATGAGAAGTGCCTTGGGAGGGCTCGAGCTCGAGACCTTTAATAGACTAGGACAATCACGCTATCCACAACACTGACCTAATGGTGTTTTGAGTATTTTAAATTATAATTCATTTATTATATATTGAACGTTTAAGACGATTTATTTTATGTTTAGTAGGTTCCTTAACAATTCTTAACCTAATTCTTAATGACCACCAGGATGCTTTTATTTCTATCATGGAGTACTCATTAATAAAAATAATAGAACTTTATAATATTGAGAGAGAGAACTATGGTGCATGAGAGCACTATGGCGTTAACGAGCACTATGGTGTTAACGAGCACTATGGTGTTAGCGAGTATCAGGTTAATCCTTCCCTAAAGTCTGATATTTGGTGTTTCAAAGATAATGTGGAATTTACTACATTTTCATTTCTTTTTGTTGAACTATTTCGAATATTGTAAGATATTTTAAAGGATTTTTACAAGACATAAATATAGCTTAACTAACTTTGGGTGCCGCCAATGTAGCTGTCTTAGGTCTCAGTCCTTTTCTCCTATCCATGAAAGTTGATGATCTCGGTCTAGCTCTCCGGGATCTTTCTTCCGGCCATGAGTTGCTAAGTTTCGGCGACGGACTATTCAAAGTCGAAGGTTGCCGGAGATTAGATTTGTGCAGCGGATGATTAGGGGGAGGGGAAGGCGTTGCATTACGTTCCGATCTGTAATTAATCACATTCATTTTAATAATAAATACAGATTTCTTAAATTTATTGCTTTCTAAATAATATTTTGTAATCAGTTCTTGCGTACAGTTTTTGACCTATTTCATGAATTTTCGTTTGCAAGTGGCAGAAGTCGAGAATTTTGAATATATTTATGCGAACATTTATCAGTTGCAAGATTCAAGTGTCTTTTCTTTTCGTCGTTTATTCTTCGTTTATTTTGATTGAATATTTTGAACAATGTACTAAAAATATTTTTAAAGTTCAGATCTTTTCAAATAATAATCGGAGAGCGGATTAAAAGTTATAACCAAAAGAACAAACATTTTTCAACGAAGTTTAGAAGTTCCGGATTCATTAAATGAAATTTATTAGAACTCATTCTTAGAGAATTCTTTATTGATTTAAATCTTCATTTCGCGCTGTTCGGATGTGTATTTAAATATATGCAGATGATCGACAGGAATAATTTGAATAAAAGTAAAAAATATCGAACCGTTTCTACAATATACATCAACAATTTATCATTATAATCTCAATGTGGACGCGCTACCTCGAACTAAATCAATGAACTGAATATTTTATTTCTATTCACGAAGTATTTTAACTTCTTTGTCAACTTTATATTCGAATTCATGTCGTCAAGCGTAGTTGACAAATGATTTATACTGATATTTTCACTTCTTATGGAAACGCATTGTGTCTCTGTTATTAAAACAGTCACGTTAATTAAATAATATTGTAGGTGCAATCTGCCATGAATCAGAGAGAAAAGGGTAGAATAATCAATCTATCGATATACATAAGTGGGCATTAAAAACTAGACTAATATTTATGTCTTAATTCAAGTTTAAATTTCACCCCTGAGATGTTAAACATATTTTGGAGTAGGGATAAAATAGCATGCGTTAGGTTAGGTTAGGTTTGCCTTGGTTAGGCTCGGTTAGGTTAGGTGCTCTTTTTATGCATATGCTCTTTTGGAACAGGGTCTTATGGGGTATAACCATATATGTTACATACAGAGTTCCTACTTATTGGTCACTGGGTAGGAAAATATTAGATTAACAAAAGCTTTTAATTTACTTTTTGTACTTTTTACTTTATATACTTTTTGTTTGCTATTAAAACTTATTGTTTATTTTATATTTTAATTTGTAACTTTATTATTCTTATATATTTTAAAAGACATTCTTACTCTTTAAGCATCTTTGATTTAATAATTGTATATATTCTTTAAGTTATCGATACAATTCGATTAATTTTGTTAATAGAATATAAAAGACGGAATTTTTTTTTTTAAAATGATATAAAATGAAAAAAAAATAAATGAAAATTGATAAAAACTGAAAATGAGAAATATAAAAATTGAAAAAAATATATTTTAAGAATCAAGTGGATAAATACAATCAATTAAATATAAATAAGTAGATAATCAATTTAGACAATAAATGCAGAACGAATCTTCAACAAGTAAGTGATCGATGTTCACAGAACTCGGAACTAAAGTTTGATTCTGGAGAATTCTGAGAATGTCAAATATTGACATTTGATTCTAACATTGACTAATTTGATTTTATATTCATTTGAATTTGACTAAATGTTCAATATGAATTAAAATTTGACTTATTTTTTTAAGTTAATACTTAATTTCATTGTGACTTGCATGCATTTAATGATTAATTTTTACTTACACCATAATGATGGAAGAAGCATTTCTATACATAATCTTTCAATTAATCGATGCGAAACAGAATTCAAACCTTCACACATTTTATATTTTTAAATTGACCATAATCACAATTAAAAATCTTTACCACTATATATTTAATATAAATGCGACAATAATTCGTATTGCAAATCATAAAATTCTCAATCATAACCACAAAATATTGGTCATCTATCGATATTCTCCAACCTTCGATATTGTCCAATTTTCGATATTACACAGTACACACACTACACGATTCTTATAATTGTCGATAAGCTTAAATGCAAATTGATATTTTAAAATAAATTTCAACTTGCATTACGAGTGAATATGTATAACTGGTGTTGAAGAGCTCCTCACTCGATACTTAGTGCAAGAAGACTAACTGGTGCTGGCATATCGAGGTCATTTGTCGTAATGATTGTGTGATGACGGAAGTTTTAACGAATCACATTGAGACGTTCGATTGAATTCTACCAATTAAATCTGTCCACTGGAGTCATCCTGATCATCATTTTAAAAATAATCACATATAATTAGTATTAAAAATTGATTAATATTTTAATTCAATATAAATAATTATTGTTATGTTTATTAATTATATTTATATATACACAAATTATTTCGATAGTAATTTATTACATAAATATTACTATCTTAAGTTTAAACGGTATTATTAAATGCATCAGATATTATTACGTATCAGTTGGATACAATTTTATGCACAAAGGATACCTTTATAATAGTGGCATTAAGTTCATTGATTTTTCACATACACTGGACCGTTGCCTTGATATTACTTCCTTACATTTCATTATTACTTCACGCAACATATAGTTCATTGACTTCTGCTGAAGGTGCAGGAGCGAAAGGTCTTGTCTATGATTAGCTATTTTTATAAAGGATTATTGTTGACCTTTTGACGTAGGTTCGTTATAGAGAGCTCTTATTAAAACTTAATTATTACACAATGAATTAAACTGCAATAATTTAAATTTGTCAAAAAGAACATTGTTTTATTAAATATACACTGGAGGGGTGGTAGAAATTTGTCTTTACTTAAATAATATCTATTAGTTCGTCGTTTTCTAAAGTGGGACGGACGGACGGACGACTTACGCTATTATATATATATAGATAGATATTTTGTAAATAGTTCCTTTCTTCAACACTTATTAACAAAAACTAATAACAATTTATACAAAATAGTTATACTAAAATTAAATATTCTTTAGGATTAAACATATAAGAAATAATCCGAAATAAGATAATTACGTGAATCGACTTATAAAACGAATACAATATAAATTAAGATCACATATCAAATTAATAATACTAATGAAAAATATATATTAATTTATAACATTTTCCACAAGGGGTCCACAACTCGCAATGCAAATTGCAAATATAAATACCAGTATTTAAATGTATATAAATTATTTGACTTAGCTAATAGTTGCCCGCAGATGTATTATGTTTTCTATATTTTGCCCGCGGTGCACAATAGGTTGGAGACTCCTGAATATAGATTATTATTTATCAGTTAACGAAATACAGAAATTATAGGTTATTCAATGTCAGTAGTTAAGTAAAAGCACAAAAATTTAATTTTTCATTATCGTTATTTTTCCAGATGGATTTCAAGTTTACACTTTTTAAAATAAATTTGACTAAAATTTAGGTTTTGGTCTCTTCGGCTCGGAATAATTTTTATATTATATTGCGATATTCTTTTGTTAGGAGTGTGACTTTGTTGAAAAAATCTATTTTCTTAATTATAACTAAATCATCAATGTTCTAACAAAGATTTTAAATAGGAAAAAGAACAACTCTCGTATTAATATATAGGGCGAAATGAGACAATGGAGATCTTCAAATCAGAACTCATGTAGAGCAACATATGGAAATATGAAATTGATATTTATTCAATTTTATCGATAATTTATGATTTTATTGAGGATTTATGATTACTCACAGATTTGTAACAATTTATTAATTACTAACAGAACAGCCGACCTATTGGCAGCATTAGCTTCTGAACGGGATTTAGATTGTCTGAACCCCCGCACTCTCTTATTAGAGAATATTCTCAGACTTGTAGATATCCGAGAAGCGAGGACCAGTTCGAAATTTTCGGATCAGCTACTAATGTGAGTGATTTGCTTTTTTTAGAGTCCCTTTTTATTTTTAAATTAAAGTCTAATCTTAATGTTGATCAAAGTGCTATTCCCCTAAATATTGTCAATGGT
>JAJNBT010047023.1:0-18989 GCA_028455955.1 Notopais sp. p TS-2021 | reverse complement strand
ATAATTACTTTATTATGATTAATTACCTGTTCTTTGACAGCAGCCAAATCTCTTTCAAAACCATGATGGTTCCTGACCAGACTTTGAATCGTTTCAATATCGTGTCCGTAATCCTCGGATGAAATAATTGCCATTTTTTCTGCGATCCAACTTTTAGTTTCTTCCGCATTCCGATCGAAAACATGAACCTAAATAAATTATATAACACAAATCAAATTGAATAAACAAAATTATAAAATAAATCATAGCTAGTTTACAACTTTACATACCTGTTTGGCTCCAGCCAGTGCTTCTAATCTTGCTCCAGAAAGTTCTCTTAAATCTTCCCATAGTTGCATCACCTCAGAAACCTGAACAAAATTTCAAATTTATTCACTATTGCTTTGTATTAATGACCTGAATAGCGATGAAATGAAACTTTTTTACTTTATGTAAACTTAATAGATACGGTATATATATATATTTGTTTCATTGCATCTTTTAATATTTGGAAAACTTTCACATTCATGTTGTAAATATTTTTCATCTTTTATAATGTTCAACTATGAATGATGATAATTTTAAACTTAGAAGACAAACCTTGTCATTGATTTTATCAGGTTCAGGGTGATTCTTGTTAAGCAGAATATCAGCATCTTCTTTAATCCGATGCACTTTAACCTCGTTGGCAGTTAATGATGTCATGAATAAATCGAACTTCTGAATGAGAATCTCGACATGTTCCACATCCTGGCCATAGTCCTCGCTCGCTGCAATTGCAGTCTGTTCTCCCAACCATTCATTTACAGCATCACAGTCTCGTAAGAAGAGGAACAGGTGACCACTCTCATCTAGTCTCTTGTGTCGCTTATCCTTTAATGTCTCCAAGGTTTCGTATTCATTCAAAACATCTTGCTGTAGGAACCCAAATAATCATTAATAATGGTCTTCAGAAACATATAGCATATACCGATATATATTAACTATAAATCTACAATGTAAAAAAAAGGACAGAATTAGATACGAACCATCTTTTTGTTGACATTTTCTGCGTCAAAGTGTCCTCTTTCTGTAAGTTTTGAGCTAAGAGTCGTCAGTTTATCAATAACGGACTTGAAATTAACGATGTCACGACCGAGGTTTTCTAATTTTTTCTTTAATGTTTCAACAGAATCTTCATCTTTACCAAAATCGGATGATGTTAGAAGAGGTTTCTTTTCTCGCATCCAAGTTTCAGCCTCATTTGCTTCAGAATAGAACTAAACAAAGAAAAATATTAATCACCAAATCAATTCCATAATACATAGATGCAATAACACTTTAAGTTACATACAAATAAAATTATCTCTAACCATTTGTGATTCGACAGCATCTAAAAGCTTTAATCTCCTGATGCTGGCAGCATTTTTAAGTTGTGTCAGTCTGCTGAGAAGCTCTTTAGTCTTGTCTTCGATGTCTTCAGAAGCAAAGTGGGATGAACGAATCATTTGTTGAGCGCGGAAATTTACTCCGTTGATAATAGGTTCGTGTGACTGAATCTCTGCTTCTAAGGACTAAAATAAAGACATTACATTAAATATATAAGTTACAATTTTAAGACAATACAATTTTATTATCGTAGAATAACCTTACCTGATGTTTCTTTTGCAGTTTTTGCACTTGAAGAAGGGAAGTACCTAAGTCTTCACTATATACTTGAGGTTCCTTCTCCGAAAGCCAAACTGACTCATCTTCCATGTCCCTTAATAGTTGTTGCAGTAGAAGCGCATCATTCAAATTGTCTCGACGAATTTGGACAGGTTCGTGAAGAGAGTTATATCTGACAAAAATTTAATTTCCATTTTAATATTTACAAAATCCGCAATCATTTATTTCTTCATACATAGTTAAAGATCAATTATATTTAAACTTAATAAAATGTCAAAGTACCTTTTAATAACACCGGCAACTCTTTGTAAAATTTCATCATTCATAAAGTGTCCATCTTTGACTAGAGAGGTAGCAACATCTTGGGTCTGATTCACTTCTTTCTGGTGACTGGAAATATCCGCTTCGAGCCTCTGGTGTTTCTTCATTAGATTCTGCACCGAAGTCAGATCTTTTCCGTGGTCTTCCGACTGAAGTTGAGTCTCGACATCATCCATCCAGAAATCAAGATCATCCAGCGTTCGATTGAAGAGTAGTGCCTAAGAAAATAATTCATTAATAAACTGAATCAAACGACGACTCTACCAATAAAGTGACTGAATGGAAACGAACTTGATAAGCTTCATTGAGTCTTTCTTTCTTAAGTAGAGAAGAATCTTGTAGCTGATTCCAAAAGTGTTCCAGGTGTTCAATGCTGATCAGAATCTCTTTCTCAGCGAAGTGACCTTCGTCTATCAATATTTCACCTAAAATCCATTTTTTAATTTAGTCAATGCAAATTATATCATTATTTAAACGTGTACCTATACTGTATTCTAATTACAAAATTAAAAGTTTACCCTCTTGAGTAACAGCTGCTATTCGGCCTGAATTGGCGGTCAATTCTGCTTCGAAGGCACCATGTTTTTGAATCTTTGATTGCAAATTTGTTGGATCTCTGTAACATTCGTCACTTGCGACTTGTAATTTTTCACTTATCCACCCTTCAACCTAATAATAAAATAAAGATATATTTAGTGCATTGCAAGATGAAAATGAGAACTAATTTGGATAGTGTAAAATCAACTACAAAAATGGTGGTAAGAAATGAAACTTCTCTTACTTCGTAGACATTTCTAAGAAACTGTTGCAGGAATTTGGACTCCTTAAGTTTCTTTCTCCTTAGTTTTGCAGATTCCTTCAGAGTGTCACGCTTCAGAAGTACTCCCTGGAGTCTTTTCTTTATCCCTTCGCTATCATAATGATTTTCATCGAGAAGATCGGAAGCCATTTTTTCTAAATCGTTAATTTTATTTGCTTGAGCTTCGAATGTCTTCTCGAAACTCTTGTGTTTTCGAATTAATATTTCAACTGTCGTGATTGAATCCTGGGGAAAAATGATGAGAAATAAGTAAAAAAATCATAATTTAAATTACTGCCAAAAAGTTCTAGAGTATAAAACGTGAATCACTTATTAAATTTACGAATAATACTGACTCCTAAGTCGTCATTTGCGAGGAAGGCTTCTTTAGTGGACAGCCACGAGTCCGCTTGTTCCGCCATTTCCAAAAACACCTGCAATTGGTGAGCTTGAGAGAGCACAGTTTGACGGTCTTCCCAGCAATTGTTGACCTAAAAAGTAATAAAAATATTAAGTCTTATTTACATTGTGCTTATCAACAAAAATAAAAAATGTTACTTTTGAAAGAGCTTACATTGTATTTAGTTTCTTGAAGTTTCTGCAGATTTTCTTCCACAATCTCTTGGTGAGGAGTGTTTTCAGTTAATAGTTTCTCTCCAAATTTCTTCATAGAGACGAAAATATCCTTTCGACCATCAATTTCAGCCTATTTACAAATAATATGATATAAGACAAACAATAAAACATAACAGTACCGGTACTAGGATTTCCAGAGAAGCAAAATCTAAATAATTTACCTTTCTTTCTTGGTGCTCTTGTAGCAGCATTTCAGCCTCTGCTGTATTGAGAGGTAGAGGCGCTGAATTCATGCGGGCAATAAGATCTTCTTCCCATTTGCGCAATTCTTTGAGATCTGCTTGGAACTTGTGCAGTGTATAAGATGATGATAAACTCATCTGGCGCATCGTAGAAGCCTCGCATAACTTTTTCCATTCTTCGTCCACTCGGGACAATGTGTCCATGATGGGATCCTTCTGGGCGACATATTTCTCGCATAACACATGAGCCATTTTGAAGTGGTCGTCTATTTTCTTTTGGATGGCAGACATATCTCGCAGGACGCTTTCTTGTTTCCTCTGGAGACTTTCCACCTGCGTCAGATCTCTTCCAGTGTCTTCCATCGAGAGCATCACAGATTTCTCTCCGATTCTAGATCGGGTGTCGTCCACGTCACGATTGAAAGCGTGGATTTCCAGAGCTCCTGAAAGGTCACGATGATATCGGTCGATCGCTCCTTTCAACGCTTTCCACCTGAATTATCCAACAATTAACAAAATGCCATTGACCATTTCATAATTTACCCATGTACAATGTCGTAACTACTTGCTAAATTAAATATTTAAAATATTAATTTGAAATAAAAAACATTTCAAATGCTATTTTAGTGGAGTGATTTCCAAGATTTTACCAATGAAAATATTGTCATATTCTGCCCGACTACAAAACAAAATTCTATTTATAAAAGATGAATAGCTCTCCTCCTCAGTAGAATCACTTAAGTTTTAATAAACAATTAATATTTTAAAATAGCTTTGGACTAAAATCAAATACAAAAAAATAAATTCACAAATGATAAAGTGATTCAATTAAACTGCTGTATAATCATTGCTCACTTTTGATTAAGATCATCCCTTCGAATTTCGACAGACTTGTTATCTCCTCGTCCCTGAGAAATGATTTTATCCGCCAATTGATTCAATTTCACGAATCTGGCATCATCAACACGCATATCTGAATCGACATCGATGAGTTTCCGTTGCAGAGACATACAATGCTCATAGTCTTTCCCCAAGTCTCCAGCTTGAACCAGCATTTCCTATTTATATCATATTTTCAAAGTTAAATTTCAACAATGTTATAAAGCATAGCTACGTAGAATATATTGTACAACAAATATGTTTCTAGCGAACTTGAATTTGTAAAGGGCACGAAAGAGCATCAAAAACATTTGAACTAAATTTGAACAATGTCTTAATTCTTCGCTTTGCAGTTTGTACATAGAATTTAAAGAATCTCAACATTCAAAATCAATTAATTGGAAGACAAACCTTATCTCTAATCCATGCTTCAACTTTTTCTACTTGAGTATTGAATTCGAGAATATCTTGAGCCTCTTCTAGTCCTCGGAAATGAGATTGAGTGTCAGCTACAAGTCTTCTCCAACTTTCATTCAGATCTCGAACTTGCTTGTGAATTTGATTCGAGTGAGGATGTCCCTTCGCAATTAATAAATTACCTACAAAATTTGGGAAGGTAATCAATACAAAATAGTGTCGTAACCGTACGTAACTTTAATGTTATCCACATTACTAAAATGACCAAAACTTCTTATATCTTTTAGTTCGTCGCTCAACAATGTTAATCCAACTAAATATATATATATTTGAAAATGACTATTTTACAGTTATTAAATTAAGTCTACGAACCCTTTTCAACAATGTCTTTGATATTCGACTCATGAGCTTGTATCTCGGCCATGAATGCTTGGTGTTTTTGCAATTTCTTAACTTTATCTTCGAAACTCGTGACTTCTCCTTTTTGTTTTTCATTATCTAAGTAAGTCTCTTTCTCTTCTATCCAGACACTCGCATCGGCAGCATCACGCACGAATTGAGTATACAACTGAGCGTCTTCTAATAGTTGCTTGCGGGACCTGGTGTCGTAAATACAATTTAAATAGTTGGATTTATAGATTTCATTAACATAAAGCATACAAACTGTGTGTGTGTGTACATGAATCGAATTAAAATAAATACAATATTCAAGTCAATTAATTTAGAAGAATTAAGGTACGTATAATAGAACTTATTTAAATATAATGATAATTTTGGTATAAAACACAACAGGAATAACTTAAGACTTCTAAAATTTAGTTTTATCTGTCAGTAAATATTGGTCATTCTTGAAATTGTTTTCAAAATAATCATTCGCTTACGTGGTCGAATTTTTTACTCTGTCTCTTCGTTGGGTGACATCATCTATGTGAGTTTTAATGTTGGGTGAATAGAAATGATTTTGTTCGATCAACTTGGCCCCGTGAAGTTTTAACATTTCTAATTTATCTTCTTGAGCATCCACAACTTTCTCAAACGCCAAATGCTTTTTCACCTGAGAAAAGAAAAAAATAAGTTTCGTTCATTTGTGATGAAGTTTTGTATTCAATAGACTTGATAGAGATTAGAAGCTTTTTCGCATTGTGGAAAATCAATGTAAACTGTAGATATATTAAATGTGACACTAATTACTTAGGGTATTCTTATTAAAACTAGTTTCTAATGAGATTATCATCGGTGTACTCACTAAAGCGTCAACTTCCTCTATAGTCTCTCCACATTCTGAAGTAGAGAGTGAAGCTTCTTGCGAGATGCACAGAGAGTCTAGTTGTTTAACGTCTCTTAAGAAGAATTGTAGATCAATTAACTGATCTAAATAGACCTTCTTATTTTGCCAAGCAGCGTGAAGCTGACTTCTTTCCTCGAGAATTTTCTTCACCCTTTCATCAATTTCGTTGTTGGCATAATGGTTCTCCTCCACCATCGACTGGCCCTTATCGACTATCCTTTGAAAAACATCTTCACGGGCTTCGATTTCGGCCTTTATACGTTCGTGTTCACCCTTTAGAGCTTGGGCGGTAGCTGCGTCACGCACTTTTTCGTGGGGCTTCATCGATGATCGTAGATCACTTGACCAACTCATTAGATCTCTCGACTATTAATCATAAGAAAATATTAATTTTAAAAATATATACTAGACTCGATCTAATATCCACATATAAAATATATAATCATTTCTTAGATTAAAATTAGTATATAATAATATATAGCTATTAGTGATATGGTATGTATTTTAATCATTTCTTACGTCCGCCAAAAACTTGTGTAGTTTCTCAGCCTCTTGTAAATCATTTCTTCTACTGATAGCTTTTTCTTGAAGAGCATTCCAGTTCTCTACAACTAGCGTTTGCTGTTCGGCTATGTGTTCAGTGTTGCTGCCGGGATACTTTTCTTGTAGGCGAGCTGCATCGTCCACAAGGACCTGAAGAACAAACCAAAGTAAATTTTATTCGAATGCATATGTATGTAGTAACATTATTTTAAGGACTATATATATTATGTCAAGACGTACTTGTAACTGCGCTTCAAGAGCAACTAAATCATTCTCAAATCCTTCGTGTTTTCGAATCAGCGACTGAACAGAATTGACATCCCGACCCAAGTCATCGGAAATTCCCTTATATTTTTCTTGAATTCGACTGAGTGATTCTGCGACATCTCTGTTGAATCGATGAATTTCACCCGCAGCTTCCAATTTCTCATCTCGGTCGTGAATCACAACCAGAAGATTGCTCCACGCAGCCCTAAAATAATAGTCAAATGTTAAGTATTTAACTGAGTGTAAAATATGTTCGTTTCAAAAGTAATAATATTTTTTAGAAAATCATGAAAATAGTAATCGTAATATATATATATATACTGTAGTTAAAATAATATGTACGTGCAATATACACTTATTAAAAGAGCCAACAAGAGACAAATTTGGCCTTAAAATTACTTTATTATTATTAGATAATAAAATAGGTACTAGCATGCAATGACAAATTAAAAAAAAATTTCTCTTAAAAAATCAATAAAATTTTCCATTCAATTTATTAGCTTGCAAATAAAATTTTGCATTGCTGTAAGTATGAAACAAAATGTTTCGATAGATATTGTAAGCTAAAAGAAATCCTTCAAAATCCACAATTTTTATGATAGGGCAGTTATAAAATTCAAATTATTTCTTGTTTATTAGATTTTATTTAAAATAAATTTTGTATAATGTTGAAATTATATATAGGGTATATATGAAGAGATTTTTTTAGAAAAATTCACTTAGTACTGTAGGTCTGTGAAACTTGCTGGCTAGTCGGTGGTAGTCGATCACAGGTCATTTTAACTTTTTTAAACTGAGTAGAAAATACTTATTTATAAATTTAATATAAATCAATTAGTGAATTAGACATATGGAAAAATAATCGTTTTCAGTTCATTTCGCTTATCCATTATCAGTGTTGTGTCAATATCGATACTTAAAAATGTATAGCCGTGTGCATTCATAATAAAAAATAATCATACAAATGAAATACACAATAGTTGTAACAAAATTCACACATGCAAGAAAGCAGCTGTTCATTATCGAGTGAAAGATGATTAGAAAATAAGAATAGGTTTCTACAAAATAAAACTGTATTATCAATAACATTTATTCAGGGCTGAGAAGCCGACCATAGAAAAAATTTGGAAAAGATCCCTATATAAATTAGATTAATTTTATATTTTAACCCTTTAAACTTTAAAGCAAGGGTGTCAAACTCGTTCACCTGTGACAAAGTAGCAAATATCTATTTATCGTATCTAGTTAAGCACCAATATCAAGATGATTTTAAGCAGTTTAAAAATCTCTATCGGCGATGGAATTATTCTATTTTATTCAAATTTAACAGGGAGTTGAACCCTGGGCTCTGAAAGTAACAAGATTTAAGAATACTTTGGATCTTAGTTATAAATTTCTACTAAGAATATATATATTACTATTCATTTTGTTAACCTAACCTAACAATAATCTTAATATATTCAATAATGAATTCCATATAAATATAGTTCCGAAATTGCCTCGAATCATTAGTGTAGGTTGCTGAAGTCATTTACAGCTGAATAGAAATTAGTGTGTCATGCATAATCCAAACTGAACATAAAGCAATATGCAGAAAGTGAGGAATATTTCCAAATTTTGACTTACCGAACTTTGGGATGGTAATTAGTAACCTGGACAGCTGGATCAAGAATTTTGTTTCCGCCCCTAAAATTTAGTCAAAGCCACCACGAAGAGAGAAAGAACAATATTATAGCAAGTACCAATAATTCTAGGAACTGAAAAATCTAGAAACTTCTGTCCCATATTATATATATATATTATTTAAAAAAGCATAGAAGATTTGTAAATTTCTCAGATTTCAGAAGTTTGAAATTTGCTTTCAATAGTTAGCCATTGTTAGGTAAAGATTTCATTAAAAATTATTTCAATAGCTATATAATTAAATAAGTTGATTATATCATATCCAGCTTAGACTTTGTCAACATTAAAATTGTGCTATTTTCATAACCATCAACTATATAACTTCAGTGAATATACGAGATGTGAAATAAATATTTAACATCAACAGGTAAGTTTAGAATTTATATACTTTCGTTTTAAATAAATTTATTTCAATGAAGTTTAATAGTCAACATGATGAAAACGACACAATACAAAGCGTGAACTTGTTATTTCGCAATAGAGAACCCAGCCCAATTAGATAAGCATCACATAGTATTGTATAGATAAGATTGACAGTGATTGTAGCTAATATTATCACAGCAATCGTCGTTCAAGATGATGATGATGATTGCGTTCTATAGGACACATTCTGAAAGATATCTCGTCTTGTTGTTGGGATATATGCATGTCCCTTTTCTTCTGAGTATAGATTATATATATTTGTATAATGCTGATTTTTTATATCATGTCTTATCAGTTAATCAGTAACAGAAATCTGATAATTGTTCTGCAAGTAGGACTTTCATATATAATATGGTCTTGGTACTGATTATTTCTCAATTTTTTGGAAAATAGTTCTTTATCAGTTAGTCCATTTCCTTGACTGCCACGAGTTCAGGTACATAGCAAAATTATGGTGACCGGTCAACTCACCCCAGACCAATTCACCCCCGATAATTTTTTTTTTTTTGATATCGAAACATTAGTTTAGTTTAGGTTAGGTTATAATAAATTAAACTAAATAATAAAGTAAAAGGTTTATTAATTTTTTATATTACCGTATATAGTATATATATATATATACGGGTGAAATGACTCGGGGGTGAATTGGTCTGGGGTGAGTTGACCTAGAACCCAAAATTATGTAGATATTCTTATTGCTTTGTTCCAGATTATTTTTAATTGTTACTGCTTCGGTTTTCTTTTTGGTTCAATATCTTGTGTGGGTTTTTTTTATTCTGTGGATATGTTGAGTTTTAGTTTTCTAGTTTTAATTTACACTTCTTGAGTATTTTCGAGTTATTAATTACAGTGTCATTTCTTTCTTTTGTTGAAGTATTTCTAGTGTTGATGCTTGGAAAATCTGATATTTGATATTATTAGTGCGGTGAGTCTCATCAACTAAGTATCAGAGAAGATTTAGTTTGTTGAAACTTACAGGCAGAGCATATCTTATAATTTTGCGCATTTGGGTCAATTTGTCATCGGTCATTAAGAGGATTGGAAAATAAACTAGATATATTCAATACTTATTTTAATATACCGTAATGTCTAAGCTAGAAAGGGATAGAAAAAGAACCTGAAAATTATACTTAAAAGAAAGCCATCGCTAGAAATCGGAAAGTCCAAAATATGCAGTCTTGAAACTTATTGGAAAGGATTTTCTCAAAAACAAAATTTCAGCTTTAATTCGTAGACAATTTGATAACTATAATAATTGGATTAATCAAACAGGAACATTATAGGTAGTCATTTGTGACAAGAAATTGGGTAAGAATACTTTGACATACAAGTTGTTTTCCTCAATGCCACCAATAATACTTCACAGAAGAAATATGCATAGATTTTTCGAGCCTTCTTAATATTATCGTTTATTATCTGAATTAATTTCCCAAAGCAAAAAGAACCTACAAATGTATTAATTAACGATTGAATCTGAACCAAACAAGATGTGAACTTACCCTAAGAGATCTTTCTTCTTGTCTATTTCGGCTGCATAGGGACTTTCGTTGGCAACAAGTTTCTTCGCAAGCTCTTCACATTGATTAAATCTCTCCGAACTAGCTTCTACTCTATGCTTAAAATCATCAAACTTAGCTTGCAAAACCTATTGAAGATTAGTATGGGAAGTCATTAAAATGTACCATGTGGATTAAAATTCATGAATTACAAGTAAAATCTGGCAACAAACACTTAGAAAGAAAGCATCTGTAATGATGTATAATATATCCTACCAAAAGATGTTCGTAGTCTTGACCAAAATCTTCCGACGAAGCAGTTTGCATTTGTTCTGCGATCCATTTTTCCAACTCTTCAGCTTCTCTGAAGTATTCGTGTCTGTACATAGATTCCATTAATTTTTGCCTCAAATGAGCAGACAACTTTTGGAGATCCAGTAAATCTTGTTGAATTATCTAAAGTAATAATAATAAATTAATATTTTATAAGAATTTCACAATAGTTCATTCATTAAATTTAGGAAGATTCATTCATTAAATTTAGGAAGATTCATACCAGTTGTCTCTCCTTGATTTGCTTGGATTCAGGATGATTGGATTTAACCATAGCATCCGCATTCGAACCCATTTCTTTAATGAGACCAGCATACGTGTCAATTTCAAGCTCTAAAGCCTTATGTTTAGCTAATTTTGTTCTGGCCACATCTTCATCCTTTCCGTAATCTTTCATTTGAAGAATGTTTCTTCGCTCATTCATCCAAGATTCAACTTCATTAGCCTCGAAGAAGTAATTCTGAGCCTTCAGGTTCAAGTCTAGTTTACGGTGTCTAGTTTTTGCTCCAGTGTTGAGCGCATCCCAAGCCAGTTTCAGTTCATTACACAGGGATTCGATCTGAGGGCAAACAAACACAATTCAGAAAAATTTCTTCATATGGAAGATGTAGAAAAGTTAAACTTCAGGTTGGTACCTTACAGTACCGTACTTTATTTACATAATGTACAGAAGACCAATGACGACTCAATAATAGACTGAATTCATATCAATTAAATAGTAGAATCAATGTTTACAAATACGAATAACTTATATAGAACGAATGATTAATTTTAATCCCAAATACGATATTGTTCTGACAGAAGAATTATAACTTGAGATAACTAACCTCGTGTTTCTTAGGATGTAGATCGTCCAATAATCTTTGCCCTTTAGTCAAAGTTTTGTCAATTTGAGGTTCGTGCCCTAGGATTTCTGCTTCTAGATTCTTATGTTTCTTTTGAAGGTTCTGTGCTTCGTGGAGAGTTTGTCCCAAAATATCAGATGTTGCCGCTGGAATATGATCCTGAATCCATTGCTTCTCTGCTTCGATCGAAAATTTATACTTATAGAATCGCAAAGATTCTTCTAAAGCTGCACGCCTATGAGCTGCTGGACCCTAGAAAAAATAAATTATATTAAACAAAAAAAATAAAAATGTACGTTTCCTACATTACCTAATTGCAAGTAAATTACATACCTTGGCATCATTAAATCTTCCCTGAAGAGAATCAATATTTGTTCTCATGGCCTTTGCATGATAATGATCTCTCGCTATCATTTCTTGTGAAATGCTGTCAGCGGATGACAGTTTCGAGTCAATTGTTTTCATGTTGTCCTCGAGTGTAGATTGTTTCTTGAGAAGTTCTTTGCAAGATCTCAAATCACTTCCCACATCCTCGTTTCTAAAATAACAAACATATATATATATAATTATAATATCCAAATAAAATGTTTGTCATAAAAAATGAACCAATCAAAACGAATCTTACTTAAGTGAATTTTCGAGATCATTCAATGTCTTTGCAGTTTCTTCTAGATTTTTGTTGTAGTTGAGTTGATCGAAAGCTTGGTGCAATTTGATGCCTCTTTCATTAGCTTTGGCAATGAGGTTCTTCCACTTGTCATTGAGTTCATTCAAATTAGATCGAATATCATCTTTGTGATAATGATTCATACCGATGAGACCTTCACCAATTTTATTGAGCCGTCTTAGTTGTCCTTCATTAGCGCGAACTTCACGCTCGAACGCTTCGTGCTTCTGTAATTTGCGCTCCAGATTACTAAGATCTTTGTAGGACTCATCATCAGCAGTCTTCTTCTTATCGCCCATCCATTTGTCGAAGTCATCAGCATCCGCCTTGAATTTCTGGTAGGCCAGTGAAGCGTCCAGCATTGAACGTCGATCCTGAGAACGTTCCTTAACAGATTCTCTACGTGCTAATACCTATCAGATAAAAGAATTAAATGTCATATTTAGACTCCACTGAATGATGCAAATAAACACAAACTTAATAGAAAATTGTACTAGTGATATATAATAATAACACTTAGACGATTCTTTGTATAAAAGATTGAATAAATAAATAAACCTACCTGATTCTTTCTATTGTTGATGGCGTTACCATCATAATGATCAGCGTCGACTAATTTCTGAGCCATTTCACTGAAGGTTTTCAACCTCTCATCCTGAGCGATCAACGTGTTTTCGAAGTCATCGTGCCTCTTCAACAATGCTTCTACTGCATCTAATGTAGTCTGCAATAGTTAGCAAAGATGATTTCATCAGTATTTTAATTTAAAACGAAGTCAATTTTATTGCTTAAATTTATAGAATATATACATTTATGATTATTAAACAATATAAAGTCTTACCCCCAAGTCATCAAAATCAAGGAAAACCTCATGTGATCCCGTGGCTGCGTCAATATTATCAGCTTCTCTGTTGAACAACTGAAGATCCAGGCACTGTCGAAGCCAATCTCCTTTCTCCTGCCATCCTCTATTAATTGCATCTTGCTCTTCGCCCAACGAAGCCAACTGCACATACACAAGTTATTATATTACTGATATACTCCTGTAATTACTTTGAAAATATCATCATGCTCCGTCAAGCATAATTATTTCTACATACCGTATATATATATACATTATTACTCTATATAGTACTGTACAACAGATATAATATAGCTCCTCAAAAGAACCCGAAATACCTTTTCTTTGACATCATCCAAGTGAGGATTTCTCTTGACGAGGCTTTTACCGAGGTCATTAATTTCTTTGAATTCATCTTGATGGGCACGAATGTCGTCACCCAACTCGTTATGATTTTCCAAGAGTTTTTCAGCAGTAGAAACGTCTCTGGCTGCTTCGTCAGAATTCAAACATTGCTTTACATCTACAACCCAATGCAATAGATTCTGAAATAGACTTACATGTCAGCATAACTATATATCATTCTGTGCATTATTAAAGACAAGCAAAACCTTCCATTTCTAACCATAGTCATTAAGGAGACAATTATCCTTCAAGCGATACGACAACTTTTTATATTACAGGAATTGATAAACCTAATTTTATTATATTTCTCTGATTTAGTCAATTTTTTAATAAATAAAACTATTTTTATCATATATTCTATATATTAAATACTGTACCGGTATCACCCCTGCCGATGAATATCTGCACTATTAAACAAATAAAATGATATTAAAAAGAAAGGCTAATTTGAAAATGTTTTAATGAACGTATATATATCATTGTACATTTTTGTTGATAAGAGTTCTCTTTTGTTGACAAAGTAATATTTAGACTGCTTTTAAATTAATACCAGTACCGTACCGTATATAATTATAAAATTTTGAGAATGAGGCCCCTTATAAAAAAGTTGGCCCTCCTAAGTAATTGAGTTTGACCAGTCTAGACTAAAATATTAGTTACTAAAAGTGGATAAACGCTTTTAACTTTAGTAGAAGAGATTTATGGTACTGCAGTGACTCATAACAAATAATTAATGGTTCTAGTCACCATAAACTACAAAATTCAGATATATATAATACAATGACGATAAATTTCAGTGAAGACTCACCTTGGACGAATTGACAAAGATTTCGTTGCCAACAGCTTCTTCTAACCGATTTCTCCTATCGACAGCTTTAGCCTTGAGTTTATGCCATAAATCAATGATTTCTCCCTGACGTATTTCTACAGTCTTTCTCTCGTGAGGATAAGATGCCTTTACGGAATCAGCAAGATTCTTCACACGATTTACCTACAACACACGTAATAAACAATTTTAGTCTACTGAGAAACCAAATAATATGAAACAACAAATAATTTCAAATGAATTTCTTTTCTGGTCAAAGGAACTAAAAGATATTGACCTTGTCTTCTACAGGAGCTAACTCCCTCTCGAGCTGATCATGTTTTCTTTGTAACGCCTGTATGGTCTTGAGGTCACGCCCCAATTCATCCATATCCAATTTGTCCATTTTCTCGACCATCCATTCTTTGGCTTCGTCACAGGTTCGATGAAAAAGCTCAACACTCGATGCCCCTTCCAAGCTCCTTTCTTTTTGCTGCTTCAGGCGATTCAAGTGGTCCCACTGATCGTGGATCTGTTTCTGGCGGAAGCGCACCTTCTCCAATTGGCTGTGGCCTGTGGCAGCTAAATCATCAGCCATTTTATCGATATTTTCGATGCGCATATTCGCCGCAGACAGATCGGTAAGGAATTTCTCGAACTTCCTTTTGGCAGCTTCCACATCTTGAGATGGTTCTTCCGCCTTTAGAAGTCGTTCTTGGTCCCTCATCCATTGATCAAAGCCGGAGCACTCGCGATTAAAAGCGATCAACTTTATAGAGTCTTTAAGAAGTTTGGTTCTTAATTCCGCTAGACGAGTTAAGTCTTCGTAGGCTTCGTTGGTAGTCTTCAGTCGTTTGTCCACTGTATCCATATCTTCCATTAGCCTTTTGCGCGCTGCAAATTCAATCATTTTTATGATACAGAATACGTTACTTAACTTGTCAGGTTTAATAGAGAAATAAACAAATGTACTTACGAGGTGCCTTAGGTCTCTCTATCTTGACCTTTTGCTTAACCATTCGTGTCTTCTTTACTTGTTCAATAATGGGAACTTTATTGACTTTTTTAACTCTAATTTTAACAGTCTTGGGGGAGGTTTCTTTGATGTAATTTGCAGGAACGAAACCTTCCTCTCCTGTAGTTTTTCGCACGTTCCACCAATCGTTGTTGGTTTTGCATAAAAGGAACATTTCCTGAAACAACATTTTTATTTATAGACTACTACATTTTTTAATCTTAGATCCTATCTTCAGGGCGAAAATTTATATTTTATTAGATAGAACAAGTAAAAACATGAGGCAGAAAAATAATTATAATTTATCAGCCTTAAATCAGCATCATGCATTATTTTTTTAATAATTTTAAATTCAATTAAAATCGTTTAAAACCTCAATATGGCATTTAAATATATTAAACATGAAACTGAAGTATAAAAGTGATCATTTTTATGATTGTCAAATCATTCGAAAGTATTCCGTCAGTTGCTGACACAATTAACAAGCATGCTTATATACGGTAAGAGGCTAAGAGACCGATTGGGGTGGGGTCTCACTTCCTACTCATTATTACAAATTTTTTTATTAAAAATCTGCAGTTTGATAGTAGCAGTCAGAGATGCATAATTGAAATTAAAAGTTTTCTTTCAATTTCCATTAAAGTGAATTTATTGTTCCTAATTTATGTATTCAAAAATTCTAAAGATAGATCTGCTCAGTTTTAATGCAAACTTAATATTAGGATGAAATCAAGAAAACAAACCTACCGTACCAACTATTATAATAAAGTTCTCTATTCTAATTTTAATGATAATACTGTAGTACCAAATAACTATCAATGTCCAGACTGATTTTTTTTAATCATTCGTAATATGTATTTCTCATTCTAACTACCATAATTTTTGTTTTATGGAATTTTTTATCTCTTAAAAAGATGTGTTTTTTAGCTCTAAAATGAAATCTGGGATTGATTTAGTAACATGTCTCTAAAAAGCTCTGTAATTATAAATATTTCATAAACTTATAAAGTATATATATATATAAATGATGTTGTTTTATATTTGTTAATTTTCATCTGTCCAATAAAAAAAAAAAAAATTTAATCTCACTTCGCCTTTGGTCATCGTCATTCCTTGACCTTCGAAGGGGTATCGAGCCTTGACCATCTCCATCACCTTTTCTTCTGTAACAAATTCTTCTTCTACTTTGTGGGTTGTGACTTCTTCTATATACTCTTTAGGCACTAATTCTTCAACAATTTCATACTCGGGTTCAACATTTTCTTCTGCCAAATTCTGTTGCTGGGCTGTTACCTACAGAAGATCGTTAAAATTATATATATATACACAGTTGATTTTAGCATTAACTGAAACAAGGCGTTCTATGTACCGGTATATATATAGTTAGATAAAAAAATGCATATTATGTACCGTAGAAATAAATAATAATAAAACTAACGTTCAGCGATAGAATGCCATTTTTCATCAACTTCCGTCCTAGATCATTGAGTGCTTTAATATCTCCATCGTAGACTTGAATCTCTCCTTGCAGCCTCGTATTTAGTTGGAGTAAAGCTTGCGCGCTCGGTTCATCCTCGCCAAAATCATTGGAGTGCACGAGGGGAATTTTCTCTTTTATCCAAGATTCCGCTTCGTTAGCGTCAGCCACAAACTAAGAGAATTTTGTATCGAGAATACATTTGACTGCTCTCACTGTAGTACCGTATTAAAATATATTTATATGTCAATGCAAATGTAAAAATAAATAGTGTAGTCATACGGAATAAGCTTCAGCAGCATCTTCCAAGTATTTTTTCCTCTGAGCGGCGAGTGCGTCGAGAACTTTCCAATTATTTTTGATAGAATCAACTTCTTCTTTGATGGAAGGAGATTTAGGGTGATTATTGTGGCAGAGTTCTTCTCCACTTCGAATTATTATGTCTACTTTGGGTCGTCGTGCTCTGATTTCATCTTCAAGACTCTAAAATAAATATATATACTGGTAATAATTTCCTAGTCTCGAAATATATATTAATTATAATTAGAAGTAGAAAAAACAATTGCTCCTACCTTGTGTTTCTGCTGTAATGACACGATTGATCTGAGATCCTTGACAAGAACTCCCGCTTTACAAATTCTTTGCTTCTCAATAACCCAAGCTATTTCTTCTTCCATATCTACTTGAAGTACATAAAACTTTCTCGCTTCTTCTAGAAGATCTGTTCGTTTCAAGGATAGTGCTAGCAGACTTTTATATTCCTGCAAAATCGTCGGAAGATGAGTTAGGAACATGCCAATATTTAATATTATCTCAATTTCAAAACTTTCAAATACGGTTAAGTTAAACAGATAAATGTAGGATAACTAAGAACGTTGACAAACCTGGTTGAGGTCAGCCAGTTTAGTATGCAAAAGTGCCACGTCTTTGTGTGTTCCAGATGATGAGATGAACGCATTTCCTTGCTTGTTGAGCCGCTTAATAGTTTCACCCATGGAATTTATTTGGCTTTCCATCAGAGAATGTTTTTGAATTAAATCTTCCACGGCATGCAAGAAACCGCCTACGTCTTCAGATCGGAAATTAATCTGCCAATACAACACCACCAGATCAATATAGAGTTAAGAAAAACGTCGACATTAAACGGCAAATTAGCTTAGTAATTAAAAATAAATTGCCAGCTAGTTATATTACTTACAATTAATTCTTTCATAGTGTCGAGTGCTGTGTCAGATTCCCTTAAAAGAATCATAAGGAGGCTCGCTTGTTGCAGAGACTCTTTGTGTCTCGCCAGCAAATCCAGAAGACCTTTCCATTTGTCCAGAATAACAGTCTCATTTTTCTTAATGCGATCCTTGCCATGATAATTCTCACGTTCGAGTTCTTCAGACATCTTAGCAAGATCCTCAAACCGTTCTTGCTGCAATAAAACAACTGAATTGAAATATCTGAAGAAAATCTTAACGCATGATTTTAATAATAAAACACGTAATTTACTGTATCAACAATTAATGAAAGGCTTATCACTTACTCGGGCTAAAATATCAGCACTGATTGCCTCATGTTTTTTGACCGTGGCATCGACTTGCGCCAAGTTGCTTCCGTACCTTGGATCACTCAGCACTTGAATCATTTCTTCTAGATATCCTTTCCGTAACACGCTCTGGATAAAAAATAATTGTAACCCTTTGAACCGAAAAAGATAATTTTCTCAATTGGAAAATAATTTCAAGTACCGTAGGCCAGTACAAACGTACACATTAGAACATACGGAAACCATTTACCTTTTTCTCAAATTTATAAGCTAAATGTTCAAGTCGTTCTTGTCTCATAAGTTCATTTCTGAGAGCCACCTCTCTTCTATGTTCAGCTTTGACCAGTTTCTGCCATTCTCTCTCAATATCCTTGATTAATTGACCGTCTTTGGGTATATAGGTGGGTCGATTCAAGGTTTTTAATGAAGCATTAATTGAGAAGAAAAAAGCTTCTATTTCGCTGCATTCGATATATCTGTAAACGGGATAAATTAATTTCTCAAAGT
>JAJNBT010046333.1:0-10206 GCA_028455955.1 Notopais sp. p TS-2021 | reverse complement strand
GTTTTCCTCTTACTCCTTTTACAAGATGTAACCTGAGTAGTTATCAATTTTCAGAAGAATAAAATATATAGATAGTATATAAAGAAAACTAAATCTTAATTTCAATACGGATTTCATATAAGTTTTTAATGTTTGATATTATAATATATATATATACACTAGGTTTTCGGAAAGTTCTTGTGCACTTTTATAATCTTATTCCATGTTGTGACATGTATGGCACTAAAAGTAGAAGTGCATAGTGACTTTCCGAACACCCTGCATATATATATATATTTTTAGAAATTGTTGTTATTGTACATTTTATTTAACGATTTTCTGGTCAGTCAATACCGTACTCTACTACTAGCATAATTATTTTTGAATTTATAAATTATCTCCTGAAGCTTGTCTATGACTCGAGATACTGAGAGAATGTAAAACTTTGTTTTCTATTCATTTATTTTTTAGACGAGTATGTAAACTTTCTTTAGGAAATAAATAATTTGAATCATATACTGTAGACCTGATGTAATTAATTTGAATGAAATTTTCACAGATTGGTCAATATTAAACAATACCTATAATGAAATTCTGTACTCATTTGGATTCTCTATTTTGATACAAATATAAAGAAACATAAAGTTAAGGTGTGTCATTATCATTTCGTTTAATTCTACATCATCCATTCACGACATGGATTTTGAGCATTTAGATATGAATAGATTTTCACTCGCTATTATTCTTATTTTTTTATCATGATTTTCATTGACAAATAAGCTAAAGAATAAAGTTATAAAACATTAAATATAGTAAGTTTCACGATATTATAAAATGTTTTATTTGTATTGTATACGATTGAGGGGCGCTTTGTTATTGTGAAGATTAAATTTTGTATATAAAAGAGAGACCAGTTCCCACATCGGTAATAGTGTTTGGATACCGAAATTGTTAATATTTCAACAGCCTCCAGGACTGAAAATCAACCTCATTTCGAAACTGAGAACGTGACTACTTCATTTTGATATTTCTCAACACCTTTTTTTGGCTGCAAATCAATAAATAATAACCTAGACTCTTTCTCTCTTTTTCAGGAGATTTATCAAACACTTCTTACCTTCTTCGCATGTTTTATTTGAATCAATTGAAGATTCTCCTATCAGACTTTATTGAAATAAAATATAGTAATTTGTATTACATAATATACTGTAAATGTAAATATATATAAAGTACGTAAATGTTGTTCTATATATCATGTGCAATTTATAGATATCAATATATCATACAAACAACAATCGAACTCTTCTTGACACTTTATATCTATTTTTGTAGTTATTTATTTTAATATTTTTAATATTACGGTTCATATATGTAGGCGATTCAATCTTCAACAAATGAATGCATCAAAGTTTCATTACCTCATTCAATAATGACAGATTCGTTTGATTTTTGTTATATGGAACAGTGCAGTTTAGTAAATTTTGAAAAATTGGAATTGAAAATATGTTAAAATATATTCATTCTCGTAACGATTTTGCACTTTACAAATATTTATCATTTATCATAATTATTTATCATAGATAAGAAACATTTAATTAATATTTAAGGATAAAAGAAATACAGAGATATAATATATATTTAATTCTATAGAGTATTTCTTCAATTTAATCTTACAATAAAGTGCAATTTTTATAATCTAAATGAAATAAATTGATAAAATAAAAATTAAATTACATAATGGAATTACTTGCAGACAAACGTTTATTTGAAACTAAAAAATATTTCGTTGTGCATTCATTTTTATTATCAATATTTTGTTCAGACTTTAAATTGTTTTAGGATTATCTCTAAATCTTTTCAGATTGATTGAAATAAAATAAATAATAAAAACTTGTATTATATTATATTTGTTGATCCTCAATAATGGATTTCTGCTTCACTAGAGCATTGAATGTGGTTCAAACTATAGCTTATTTATATTGATATAAAGAAAAAAACTTTTATTCGTTTTTAGAAACTAAATACAAACGACAATATTATTATTAAATTTTATAAAAATTTTAATAAAAAAGAAATTTTCCGCTAAAAGTATTCAAAATGTAATTAAGAAGATCTGAATAGTGACTGAAAATAACATCAAATGCTAATTAAAAATCGAAAATATAACATCTAGAGTTGGGACTTTTAGAAATTTTAATTTATGTTACTTTTAGCAGAAATATATTTCACAATCTCCTATAACTCAAGGCTATTATAACTTAGTTTCTAAATGATTTCAATTATAATTCTTTTTTTATTTAACATTCATAATGTGTGTTTTTATACATGTATATATAATAAACAGTAACCATACTATAAACACTATACAAAATACAATATATGTACAAGATATTTTATATGCAACTAATAAAATGTCACCGTGGAAATCATACAAATAGAAATATTTGTACACTTTTTACATATGAACTGCACATTAGGTGTATTTTCATGTGCATTAAAACCGATCTGGATCAGAATAGCCAAGTCTAAAATATTGTTGACCAATAGAATGACTTGAATTTCTAACGACGACCAATGGGAATCTATTCCTTCAATAAAGCGATTTTTAATCCGATCGAAATTGACTTTATGATGCTCACCAAAATACGACTATTGTTTCATGTTTACCCTTAATGTTAATTTAGTATACATTTTTTTTAACAATTTTGTGATACCACAGTTGTTTATATGGATTTACAAACTATTTCATTATGCTTTTGGATATACGTTGAAGACATAATGTGATTTTTATTATTGATTATAGTATAAAGTTCATATAATTGTGCATGAAATCAAATTCCTGGAAAATATCACCATATCAGAAATGTAAATATAGATTTCCTCTTATGAAATGACTTTCCAAGTAATTTATTTACATGCTGTTACGTGTTATAAAGTTAGGAAATTTATTTGACATTACATTAAAGCTGAGAAAAAAAGAGAGATTTTGATTGCAAGGTAAAAATAATCAAAATTCTATTCAAATTTTAATCTTAGGAAAAAAATAATAATAAAAGCTAACGTATCTCTATTATAAAATTTAGTATCTCAAATAAAATTTAACATAATATTTAGTACGTATACTATAAACCGAGCAGTTTATTCTATATGTCTATGCAGTATATACTTGTAAATTTGAAAGTACAGTTTGTAAAAAGGGGATTGGTCATATATATTTATTGTAACATCTACCGGTATTACAGTTGCTCTTGTGTCTTTCCAAATATTTTATTCACATATAGACGACAAAGTACATCACCCATTGCAATTACAAAGATAGCTTGTCTGTTGCACCAAAAAGTAATGAAATCTGAATGGATCAAATATCGATAGAAAGTTTATTAACAAATTTTGGTGATGATTGTAGGCACTAAAAGCTGTAAATTTATCTGTGTCTGGTCATATATTAAAAACTTGATAAACAGTAGAATTGCTGAACGGTTCATGTTTATATAATTTTATTCCAGCTGACTCTAATTATAATTAATTTATATATATACTTGTAGGAATCAAACATTCATCCATAATCATATGCGGTCAATATAAATGGAATGACAATCTAGATATCAGAATCTACTTACTAATCATATTATATCTTTGTCTGCTAAGTTTCAAACTTTGAGTTCATCATTTCCCAATAAAGATACTAAACAATCTCTGTAATTTATGAGAGAATCGTTGGATTATCCTACATGACATTACGGAATGAAAAATACATATATCAATCGATCATAGTTCATAGAAATTATTATGAAATTATTATGAAATTAAATATTTCCTCTATCTATTATCATATTTGGAAATGTACTCAACGACAGTGGCGTATTGTTGAAGTTATAATAATTATTCTTATATATAATCTGATCAATTTTTAAAGATGTTTCAGCCATGGAAAGAAACGAGGAAGTAAATTGAACGATTAATTTACAATAATATCAAAGTGGCTACGAGGAATGAAGATACTTGGCACTAGGAATCATTTGGAACATTCGAATGAAAGCATAACAAACTTAATGAAGGCCAAGGTGTAACAAAATATTAGTAAGTTTTATGAAAAAACTTTTTGCAAATAAATTCAGAAACAAGAATCGAGATTAAAACTTAAAATACAGATGTATAATTTGTAACTCAGTATCGAGTCAACAAAGAAATACATAAAGAATACGTGAAAAACTTAGTAATGAACGTAGAAAAATTAATATATCACAGTTGAAATAATGAAATTTTAGTAATTTTTCATTTTCATATATATAATAAATAAGCTCTGTATTTACAACTCTGTTTCCAGTTATAGAAATGGATTATCTTTTATAACATCGAAGTAGTTACGTAAAAGAAGAGTAAAGTAATTTCTAACACGAATTTGTTCGGTTGCTGCCTTTGCCCTGTGAAAGAAAGAAACCACGATTAGATAATATATGAAACAGTAGACGTATTTTAGCATGCACTGATTACCAAGTATGGAATCAGTTTTTATTATCCAATAGAATGTCTTCAATATTGGTGAACACCAATAAGATGTTACAAAATGTCGATCCTCTATTAATCTATCACGTTAAAATATGTCCATTGATTGGATTAATTTAGAGTATATTTTAATCAATAAAGAACACTTACCTTTGGACCAAAAACTGGCAAAATTATTAGATTTTATAATTCTTATTTCTTTTGCTTGCGAAATTTTGGTGAATAAATTTCCAAATTTTTGATGACATTCCACGCGTCCTTTGTCTCCCGAAGGTACGAGCTGCATCATAAAATAAAAAATACATTTACGATATATTTTAATTCTTTTTTTTTTAAATCGATTCATTCAAAATTAAAGGCAAATCAATATAACAATCGTATTCTCTGACTTACAATCTCTAACAGTGAGTTACATGGCATAAATCAATAATGGATTCTGACCTTAATAAATATAGCTGATAACATGATGCAACTGCCAATAATATGTTTGTAAAAATACATATTTGAACTATTTCCTAGACTTTCTGCCTATTATAATGATAGTTAAATCAATGTCTATAATGAGCGAGAAATAAACCGAATTACATAATCAATTTCATATATAAATAGCGTGATTATATATAATTCAATCGATTTAACCTAAAAACACCTGTATTCCTATTGTCACTTTCGCGTGCGACAATCGGGTGAAATATGTTCACGATTCTTAAATATATCCTTTGTATTTGTATGCGAATTATAGTGATATATTTTGAAGAATAAAATAAATCACTATAATTATACTTAAGTAATAAAGATTAAGTACGTTTTATTCTTTGGTCTATGATTATTAGTAATGAATAATGTTCTCGCATAAAAATATCATTATTCAATTGTCAAAATATAAGAGTTAAAGTTAAAAATGTTAGTTTTGAACCCGACATTACCAACATTCTAAATTTAATGGATAGAGATAATTTATGATGCCAATATTTACCTCTTGAGCGAGAGCTTTGAGTTCAATTCCTTCAGTTGGGTAAGAATTTTGATCCTTGGTTGAAGGATAAACGTACTCATTCTGGACCTGTTAAAAAAAATAAAAATGTATTCACGAAGTACATATAATTGTATCGTAAATGTCTCTTCTTATATTTTGTTTTAGAAAACAGGGAGTACGAAATAATAGGAAATATTTGTTACAAACGACTATTCCCAAAGTACCAATTGAGTGCTAAGAAGAGACGTGACGTTAATTTGTGTTTAATAAATAAAAAGCAACGAAAAGAAATTAAACAGAAATAGAAATAAAAATGAACGAAATAAAAGTATTTTTTTCGAGTAATTGGTTGGAAATAGATTTCAAGTAGATATTTTTCGGGTCACTTTGGGACTTCACTTCACTCAACAAGTTAAGATAATTTGTAGGAAAACAGAAAACATTCTGGTTTTTGATAGAAATAAAACACTGTTCTTATTTGTGGTTAAACATTTAAATACTTTTTATTGATATAATATAACCTTTGATGTAGTTCAGTTTATTTTAATGTTTCTAGTATAAGTTTCTTTTTTTTAAGCATTTATTATTATGTATTAATTGTAAACACCACAATAAAAGAATCAAATCTAGTTCAAAAGTATTTTAATACATAAAAAGCCTGATTTTTTATAATATATTTGTAAGAATTTTTATTAGCAGATAGAAATTTGAAAAAGAGACTCTATATATATAGAGTATCAGCTCCTATCCTATACCATGCATGGGAAAAAATTCATAGCATATCGGAAGAATATTCGTATCTGGCAAGTTGTGGTAACAGCTGACCAAATTATCAATTTCGGTTTCAATTTTTTCACAGAATTAATTTAAACGTGGACGGGAAATTTCGGATAATATTTTTAATTTCTTGTGATATTTCTGTATTTTATATCAATCTTATAAAAACAATTCGATATACATGTTTTAATTGTATTTTTAGTTTAATATAATTATTTTATTACCAAAAAATTCAAGTAGGTTTATATTTTTAAATCTCTCCAAAACACACAAAGTATTTTAATTCTCTTGAGAAATTGAACAAGCCCTCCCCCTTAATTTATTCTGGTTAATAATTGTGCAGAAAATACGAAAATTATTGGAAAAATCTGAAAAAAAATTTATTCAAAAGAAAGAATTAACTCCCTGAGTGAGGCAAGTCATAAAAGATGTAAACAAATCACGATAATATCGTAGTTTTATTGTGACTTGATAAGTCAGTAGTTAGGACACAAATTACTTTATGTCGATTTCTACTCATTTTTGGGGTAGTATACTTTGAACCGACGGGACGTGAATTCTTGCCTCGTTGAATGCTTATCTCCTAACTTTCCTTTCAAATAAATCTACTCATGATATAAGCCAAAATGGACTTCAAAAAATTAACGCAGACATGTTCTGAAAAACCCACAAAATTTCTATAATCATACCTTCGTGTCAACAAAAATCTCCTTGCAGAGAGGACCACAATTTAGTCTGGAGACTCTTTCTTTACAAATCACTCTTCGTTTAACTAGGAATAAGTAACTTATTCGAAACAAACAAACAAACAATTAAAACCAGACATCACAAATCACAATGTAGTTTAATCATCAACTATAAATATATGAAGTTTGTTTTCACAAGATAAATATGAACAAATATCAAACCTTTGAAACCAAATAAAATATTTACACCAGAATTCACGTCCACTTTGAACTAAATTTAATGTAAAGATACACCAACCATTGACAAAACTATGAATAAAACGATGAATCTGACTCTCGTTCTCTATAACATCTTGCAGTCAACGATCGATATCACTTAGGAAAATGATTGAAATTGTGTCATTTTTCAATCTTACAATTCAATATATTGCTAAATTCACAAATTGATTTTTATGTCTCAACAAAATAGGAAATACAGCAAACATGTTACGACCAACCTGATTTGCAAATTGAAAACGAAGAATCCATAAAATTATTTAGTAGAAGCGCGAGACCTATCAAATTTTGATACAATTATTGTCATTATAGAGATGTTGCAAGTAGGAGAAAATCTGTTATTTGCATTATGATAGAAGTAAATAATTATAGTTTTAAATTATTCCGATTCTTCGTATTCAACGTGGAATATAGCTTGCACTTGCATTATCAAACTGTGAGTGTGTAAATGCCAATCATTCAAATAAAGACAGGAGTCATAAAGTAATAGAGTTTTGGTTTCATGTTGCAATTCTAGTGATGTCATAATTTATCGTGAGACACTGAAAAAGTTTTATTATATTCAATGATTTTAACCCATCCTATTAATTTATCTAAACTTGTAGAATGTAGAGCGTTATCAAATGAAAGAAAAATAAATAAAAAATCTAAGAAAAACACGATAAATATGGAAATAATGACAGATTCTTCGACTTATTACGTCGTTGATAGACGCATGTAATAGCAATTTAAAATCTTAATTAATATTTAAATGCAAAATATTTTCAATTTCACCATACAGTTGTTCAACTGTGATTAATTTCCGACACAATAATATCAAAGTAAATATTGTACGTTGAATATTAAGAAAGCTACGATAACAAGATTTTGACCGACATTTTTTTTGTAATATGATTTACATATCATTCCTTGTTTTATATTATTATTACTTTAATTAAATGATATTCTAAATGATTTCATTGTTTATTGAACTACGAAAATTACGATAAAGATCTTTGATGTACAAATAAATCAATTCAGATTTTGAGGTTTAATAATCTTCAATTTTTTCTTCTTCTGATGATAGAAACCATTCTCGATTATCTGCATTATCTTCATTCAATGGTTTTGCCGATGAAGAGAGAAGAGGAAGATGTACAAGTAACTTTTCAAAAGGAATTTCCTTCTGCGTTTCTCACGCTTTAAGATGAATAAAATCTGATAATTATATCTCAAGTTTATGTATTTTAGTAGTTGTATGGATGTAAAATTAGGATTTAGGACATTTGAATTTCTATGTATACCGTATTCCTTCAATTTCTTCATTGCAGCGCAAGTTTTAAATAAGCATTGCGCCATGCGCATTTACTCAACTTGTAAGCAAACATTGCTTATATAATTTATTGTTTGTTTCATTCTTTCATCAATAGTTATATATAAATTAAAAATATTTTAATATTATAAATATCTATGATGTTTGAATCCAACATAAAGTTATTTGTTTGAATAGACATAATATTCTATTGTTTGTTACATAACTTTTCTTTCAAAAAGATTATTAACAAAATAAGAGGATTTTGTGTTTAATCAAACAAACCTTTAAAATTAATAATTCATAACAATTTAGTTATGTTGTAACACAAGAGGGCAAATGTTGTTATCGTAGCTGCATATAATTCGTGTACATGCATGACAGTTTCAATGTAAAAGTTTAACTTTTAGCAAGCACTTAAATATCGTCATGAAAGCACTTAACTTATTTTTCATTTAATTATTTTATATTAAGCAAATTTGTGTATAGTCGGGGAACAGCCTCGAAATTAAATAATTTAATTTCTGTTCAAATTAAGCTCAGATTTTATGCAATTGTTAACTTCGGTATCACGTTACGAACCAGTTCTAATTTTATTCGAAAATTTGCGCTATACGGTTTCTGAGTATTCCCTAACCCCATTCATGCCTGTATTTTTTTTAACAAGGCATTCCAGTCGACCAGATAGATTTATATGCATGATATACGATCGCCTTTTTCTTTTATGAAGTTCATTGTTCATAACTAAAATTTGTATATAGTGTTAGCTACATTGATTCTAGACGAGATACAATATGTCTGCCGAAGGATACACAACAGCAATAATTATGCAAATTATATTAATGTTTTGTTCATTAATTCCGAATGAGTTATTAAATAATAATTAAAAACGAGTCTGATAAAAATAGCATAAAATTAACTCCCTATATTATGATTTGGATACAATTCATTTTCTTAATTTAATAAATACTGTTATTGTGAAACTGTTTCAGAAATTCAGTTGTTTTTGATTCTCAATTATATCTCTCAGAATATTCTAGTAAAAGAACCTATACTGATATCTATTTACGTACAGTATCCATGTAACCAATATAGAATAGCAACATTCCTCGCATTAGCTTGAGACATCTTCTTTTGTAACTTGTTGAATTCCACGTCGACAGACAATGAAATGGACCAAATAATCACATTTTATTAAAGGTCCAATTAACAAGCGGTGTCTGATTGGTCTTCCTCAGATGCCGACCGAATTGGGAGGATTAAAATACGATGAAATATCGACTATCGTTGCCAATTGCCATCACATCTCTACGAGTTACAAGAACTTTCGTGCTAAAAAATTTCGAATTTGAAATAACCAAAGAGATGTCTACTGATTCGGCTTAGGTATAGACTTTTATTTCATATATAGTTTAAGAAATTAATAATTACAATTGATCCAATTAAATTAAGAAAACTGAATTTAAATATATTTGTTAAGTTACTTTTTATATTTAGGAAATATATAAATAATATAAAGTTATATTCATTTTTCATCGTGACATTACTACAGTATAGAGCAGTGATTCCCAAACGGTGTGCCGCGAAGTGTGATTAGGTGTGTCGTGAAAATTACGAAAATATTGATTTAAGTTAAGAGGTCATACCAAAAAGAATAGATATAAAGAGTATCAGCTTCAGCCCATTTTGTCATAGTACTTTTTCAGAATATATTT
>JAJNBT010046062.1:0-12160 GCA_028455955.1 Notopais sp. p TS-2021 | reverse complement strand
TTTTTTCAAGACCCTAGCTGTATCTGCTAGTTCTATAGGTTGCAGCTGTAAAGTACAACTTGGTTTATTGGGTTATTTCGGTATGGATTTTATTGATGGGACAGGTAAGGAACTCTGCCAATATTGATATTTTTGGCTCTATAGGACTATTCGTCCCATGACAATATCTACAGCCAATATTTTTGTTATTCCGTTACAGAGAGGTTTTATGGTTCACGCCACTTTCGACCTGATTTTTTGCATTATATTACAAACATAAATTAATAATATATGATGTTTATAATTATTAAAAAAGGTATAAACTCACTTTCTATATTACAGTCAAAAGATTCATTTGGAGCACACCTGTAAGTCCAGGCATATCAAACTTACGGACCGCAGTATATTATGAAGGACAATATTGATATATTAATTGAAATGTAGTATACTGATCAATTTATAATTGTATTAACTATAACAGCAGATAATTGATTAATTTGAAAATGATGACCAATTTCAAGAGAAATAAATTAATTTCTGTGAAGAAAATTGTAGGTTTATTTATTTATATGTATCAATTTTAAGAATAAAACAATCTAACAAATACTACATGTATTAATTTCAGTATAAAAATTCATTTTTGATCAAAATGTGGCCCTCATGTGCAATTGAGTTTGACATCCCTGCGTGTACAGTGTAGGTAGAGTCACTGTAAACTGTATCATGATATTTTTAGTTTTCCATATATTTTTTCCATAGTTGCAGGAGAAATAAAAGTAAAGCGAAAAGTTAATTTTCTTGGACTCAAATAATTTTGTAAATAGCAAATTATCGTATTTTATTATCGAATTTTACTTTATTTTTAATATTGAAATATTTTATTGTTAAGCTAGACATGGATCAATTTTAAAAATATTTTAAACAGAAACTAAAGTATTTTGGGAGCACTTGCGTACGTAAAGAATAATTTATTTAAAATCAGTGTCAAATATTTTCTTATACCGTATGAAAGAAAATTTGTTTGTTTTGTTATAGTATAACGACCATTGTAGAAGAAAATAATTATATATTTGTGTAACTTCATACAAAAATTGATCAATAACGGTTATAAATATTATTATATTGTAAGAATCGTATTGTCAGCTGTTGATTATGATGCCGTTAATACGTTGCCATGGGAACAGAGTGAAAACAAGCGAGTTGCATGTATTCCATGTAACTCAACTAATAAAAAGTGCGTATTTAACTAATATATTCTTTTAATTGTTTAAATAAATAAGCAATTTTATTTCACGTATGGCAGAGCTTCATGTCATTGGACAAATTAAAGAGATTTCTAACATTAAAATTAAATCGAATCAAGGATTATTTTGCAAGTGGATTCTGCAATTCGGTGAGATATAGACATCTGTGACCATTTTCGGCTTTTAATCCTGTATTTCTTTCAATTAAATAATATATCCTTTAGGTAATAGTTGGAAATTAGAAGAAGGTTCTGAAGAAGGTCAAACTCAGGTGGATTCTCCGGAAGCATCGGATCAAGTTGCAGTTCTGTGTCATCCAATCGACATTCATTTTTCCTGTAGAGGAATACAAGGTATTCATTTTTCAAATTATGATTTTTTACAATTAATTATTTAATTTACTATGAAAAATTAATATTATGTTCGTATTTCTGTAAAAAACGAAAACAATCGCGTAATATTTTCGTTTATACATATTAAATTGTTCATTATTTTAGTATAATTATAACGAGTGTATTTACATTATAGCGACTACTATGTTTTAATTTCATCTTTTGTACGTTCTATATTTATTTAAAACAAAGAAATAGAATAATAATGCAACTATCACCATTATGCTATGAATATTTTATTGCATATAAAACGAAAATTTATTTGCAGCTGTTATTATGATCAGATCGAAATACGTTTGTTAATTTTAAATGTTTGGAAACTATGGCTCATCTTAAGTGTGTCCTTAAAAATGCAAATTATTTTGAGATATAGTTTTGATTAATAATTAATGCAGTGGTTCATAACCTTTCTTATGACGAAGAAAATTTACCAGAACCCCAACATGTCTTATCCTTATTTAGTAAAGTAATTAAACATTTTAAGAGAAATCAAATAATATACATTATGGTTTGGTAGTATATTTAAACATTTCTGAACTCCAAATTTGATAAATAATTATTTTTTCACTTAATTAAATAGCACAATAGAAATATTCTACGTGCCATTGTAAATTTTTAGTATGAAATTTGAGCTTAATGATGTTTGCAAATTTTTGGGATTTCCGATTGAAGTATTGGAAGGCAGATCGATTCGCAAAGATAGGTATACCAGTATCTTTAATACTAATCGAAAATTAATTAAGATCTAATTCTCCAGACTTCAGCATTTGTGATCTATCATGCAAAATACCTGTCAATTCTTCTTCTTCTTCCTTAATGGATGTATGGCACTATCATACTTTTCAATTTATATGGAAAGCTTAGAATGACTTAATTTGCTATATAAAACATCCTGAAGGTAAAATGAACCTGATTATTATTTCAAGTGTATATTTTGCAATTCATTATATATTGCTGGAATGAAAACATCATATCAGTGAAATTCTAAATAGTTTCATTTCGTCTTTGTTCAAATGTTGAAATATACCAACTAAATATTCCAGCATAGAAACTTCATTAGAAAGCCATAATTCATCACTAAGTAGTTCTTTTTCCATGAAGAAATGTGTAATGTTTGGTCTTTAAGTATACATAAAAATAGTGAGACATTTTCTCTTAAAAGCCATCTTTCTATGTGCAAAATGAAACTAAGGCTTCTCTGTGCAGAAAATTAACAATGAAACAAATACAAAGTTTGCAATTATTTCTTCGTAAATTTTTCTTATTTATCTAATTTCTTGTCAGAATTCACTGAATTAATACTTTGAATTAATTTAAATTTGTTGTTTTCTCAGGCTGGCCACGATTATTATTTCAAATCTATTCACAAGATAGTTACAACAGAGTTGATCTTTGTGGATATGGAATGGTTCATATACCAATGAAACCTGGCTGTCATACACTCAGCTGTCCAACTTGGAGGCCATTTGGTATGTTTTTGCTATACAGTTACCGTTACAATATTTATTAAATATTAATTAAATTTGAAGCAGTAATTTATGAAACTTATTATTAATTTGAGCTTTTAAAATTAGAAATTCTCATAATTTTCAAAATTATTTTTTCGAAATTAAAAATAACTTGCATTTTTCAACATATAATATTTAATCAAGCAGCATTATTTTTACACATACCGTACAATATAAAATGAAATTCCAATTTTAAAGTTATAAAAATTCTTCGAATACCTTACTTAATTTAAGAAATCTTTATCTTCAAATCTTCTTTAAAGTTACGAAATTAACGTTGATGATCACTTGAATCTTTTAACGTATGTATAATCTTGAATAGTTCAATGTTAATAAACATTTAAATTCACAATTCACACCTTGTTTTAAAGATTCAATGATAATATTTAAGACGGAGATTGAAATAGAGAGGAGTATATATTTCTTAATATCTTTTTACTATATTCGACTATTGAAAGAAATCCTAATCAAAAAAAGAAAAAGAATTTATGAGTTGAACGTTAAAAATATTTTATTTACATTTCAATAAATGAAGTGACGTTAAATCGGTTATTTAGTAACTTTGACGAGCTTCTTTTCGCTCAAATGTTGTAAAGTTGATATCGATCGATCGAAATGGAGACTTTCCTCCTTTTTAATTTAGTCCTGACCCAAAACTTTATTTATTTTAATGCTTCAATTATAATATAATGCGAAATTGATTCTACATGAAGATTATTTGAGCTGCAAATACTATGAACAAATATTATATTTAGGAACAATGTCTAAATAAACTACTTCAAATCGGTACGATAATTATAATAAATGATTTTTATGATCAATATTGGCAGATATATAGAATATACTACAGAGTATTTTATTATATTCTATTCTATTATCTCTGGTATTTACATCGTCACTTAAATTGTATTGATGTAAATTTAATTACATTTTTGTTAATTCAGGTACGTTCTGCGAGGAACTTCAAAGGGCATTTTTAGGCGGAGGTCCACAATTAGTAACTACGGAACTTATCCATTCTTCGTCAGAAAGATCTCGCATTCGAACAGTACCTTCTGGAACGGTAGGAATCCATTTTTACAGAATAAATATGAGTAAAAATCCATATTTTATTTATTTATTACATAGAAATACGAATAAAGGCGTATAGATTTAAATAAAAATATTAATAAAGCAATTGATACATCTGCATGTGACAACTCAAGCATTAATCAAAAGATTAAAATTATAAATAAACTAGGTAATCACTTATTTATTAAAGAATTATCCGAGTGATGTAATTTATAAAGATTAAATTATTTCTAGGTACATTTAGAACTCGGAATTATTTTCCGAAATTTTGAAACTTACGGAGTGATGTTTTAAATGGCAAATTTGCAACATAACAAATGGCAATGGAAATAACAAGTCTGTTATTTGTGTTGCAATTGGTTACTACATTTCATTTGGTAAAAGGGGAAGGAACAAGCTCGAATGTTGACATTATTATAATTAATGAAACCTTAATAGACAGCAATGGATCATCCATAATTAATGCAAGTTTCGAAAATACAACAGATGTAGATTACCTCGATTTTACAACCACGGTTCCACCTGAAACTACACTAATACCAGTCACTTATATTGATGATAAACCGAGAATTCTTGGTGTAGAACACTACTGTACTTGCGATCTCACTGTAAGTGTGAATAAGTACAATCAATATTTTCGATGATCATAATTTATTTGCTTAATCCGCAACTTATTTTGTTTATCTTTTTTTCCAGGCAAATTCATGCGACATCAACTGTTGTTGTGACGACGATTGTTCTTCAGAAGATCGCAAAATTTTCTCATATTGTAAAAATCGATCGCAGAGAGTTGCAGGTAATTTTACTTTTATAAGTGTAAGAAGACATATTTACATTTAAGTCTGTTCATTCGGGTAACCGAAATTAAAAATTATTAACCTTATATTAGAAGCGTTGATATTAAGTAATAAACCGAAAATTCTTACTACAGTAGCAAAATACACTTACATCGAATGTTATTATTTCTCTCGTCGAAGAACGTACTTAGGTTCTTCTTAACGTTCGATCATCATCGATATATAATGAATCCGGACTATAAAACCGATCAATGTCGAAACAACCATTTCCTAAATGTTGTCCACCAATAGGATGCTTCCATTATTTTACGACCATCGATAGAGAGAATTTATTACAATACAAAATAAAATAAAACCTTCGGGCAAAAAAACAAATATCAACAAATAATAAAATTCAAGGAGGAATTATCAAATGGTTAAGCATGCTCGATTTAGACAATGATATGCTCCCAATCCTTATTTACTTATTTACCATTGGAGTTGCAGTTAGACGTCAATTATGGTTGTAATTTGTGACTTAGATATATCAGTTTTCTAATTAAGATAAAATTTATATTGCCCACTTCTGGTACTCTATTAATTAGATATGTATTTACAAACATATTTACGTTTTATGTACAAAACCGAGATATTAGAAAGAAGAAAATGTGATAGACATTGCATTATAATTATTAAATCTTTGCAAAATCTAATTCTAATTATTGTAACTTGTTCTTTTATGCTAATAAAAATTCTTCTTCTTATATTAATGCAATAGAAGAATAACAAAAAATTTGTTCGGGAAGGTGTTGAAAATAAGTGAACCGGTACATTTTGCATTGATGAATATACTTTTCAATTCAAATTTGAATATAATCTAGAAAATAGATCAGATCTTGTTACTTGAATTAGATTTCTTCAAAAAGATTTCTCCTTCTTTCAGTTCTGTTAAACAATATTTGCTTTTTAAATATATTTTGAAGATATATTAAATAGAATGCTGAATAAATGTCTAAAACTTTTAAACCCAATTAATAAAAATTGAAAAGACATTAAGTACATATTTTCCTTTAAAAAAAAATAGAACAGATATCGTTTTAATTTATATATCTGAAGATATTTATTCGAGGACTTCTTTAATTGCCCCATTTAAAATACTTGCACCTTACATTTTTCATATACTGTATATATATATATATATTCTGTAAACTTCAAACTTAAATAAATTGGTTTAATATATTTACTAAACATGTAATAAAATTACTTTTATTGTAAATCTGTATTTACAAGTTTGCTTGAATATTTTTCAGATGATAAGTATTGCATCCAAGAAAATATTATGTTTGCAAACAATACTGAATTTGAAACTACTTTGAAATCTGATGACATTTTGTGTATTGTAACTGATAATCTAGAAGATTCGAACCTTTTTCCGGAGGTGGAGGTATGAAATATCGGATGTAACAAATAGAATTATTTCATATTCATTTCATTTATAAAACTTAATTTTCTATTTAGAGTACAAACACAATTGATGAATTTGAGAATCTAGAGAAACGCTCTCAACCCTATCCATGGTACCAAAAAGGTACTCCAACAAGCGATTTTATCAAGTCTTACTCATACGGATCTCCTGTTTGGATTATTGAAAAAGATGGAATTGGACACAAATTTGGTTAGATTTTATTTATTAATTTATGTGAATTATAAAGATAGACGCCCATTGCCTATCTGCCTATCATCAATTCTGAATGAAAAACAGTCGCCTAGTATATATTCATATTTTTGACAATAAACTTTTAATACCACAGAGCTGCCATCAACATTTTCATCCATTGTATGTGATAACAAACAAAGTATTTTGTATCTTCAAGACTATGAAACCATTTGCAAAATCAAGGTGGACAATTTGAAGGAACAATGCGTTGAAGAATCAAATTTTAACGTAAACTCTTATATCAAATTATTGTTCAAAGGAAAATTAAAAGAAAAAGAGGTAAAGTAAATTTCTATAAGTAGCATTAGTCTCAATGATAGGGCTGCAGAGTTATATAACAAATATCCAACTTTCGAATACGGTCTTTTTATTTGTCAGATTCCGACTCTCGACTCTGATACAGTGAGGTACCGTATATAATTGATCCTCATGTTTGTCCATGTAAAAGAAAAAATACTTTCTTCAAAACTGTATGACAATATATGATAGTTTTTGAATATTTTTTCTGAAAATTGAAGTTATAGGATAAGTTTCAATTCCTATTTTATATTTATTAGGTAGAGTCGACGTCCAGTATCTTTTCTGACTTAAAAGTTTTAGAATCCACAGCCCTTCATTGAAGTATTTAGGTCAACTATACTATCTTCATCGATGTTTTAAAAATAATAATTTGCTCGTCATAAAACTTCTATCTGTCATTGTATAGAAGGATAATGAAAAATGTAATACTTCTTATTATAATTAATCCATTTAATTATGTATAATGATATAAAAATCTTTTAATTTCATCAGGTAAGCGAAAATCAGACTTCAACTACACAAGAGCCATCGAAGCAAAATACAACAGCTAGTCCAGTTGTTGAAGAAGATGGTACTAAACCTTCTACGGCAGTAAATAACAGCAAAGAAACACCAAAACAAAAAGAGATGCTTAAAAAAGAAGAACAAGAAGATATTTATATCGCAAATTTTAAAGTCGTGCCAGTAACGTTCATAAATTGCGAATATGTTGATGGCAAAGCAACTCCTTGTCGAGAAAATAAAATCCTTCCTCCGACTTTAGTAGACGAATTTTGTGTAAATGCTCTAAAATCGATCGAATTTACAATTCTTCATAATGGGACAGCTGGTATACAGGAGGTTGTGACTAAATTTATCTTAAGTTCAGTTGGAGTCGAGACCAAAACATTTCAACAATCTTATAAAGTCAACTTTCGATGGATTCAGGACAACGAATCAGATACTTTTCCCAGAAGTGGAAGGCCAGGATATATCGTTGGCAAACCTGTTCTTATGGGCAAATTAATTGCTAACGAAACTGACGAAGGTAAATTTTGCTATTTCACATCTTATTTTAATAAAATTTCATATTCGAGGTATGTGGTCAATGTTTAATTAGTGTTAAATATTTTTTTATTTTTCAGAGTCAATTAATGACTATATAGAAATAGAGAAAGATCCATCAAATTGGTTAACTGTTTCTACACCTTCTACTAACATGAATTGTGGTAACTTAAGAAAATCGATAAATTTTGGAGAAAATGTACGATCTGGATGCATATTAAATATACCATTGAGGTCTTGCCACGCGATTCAAAAGCAAATACTTTTAGAGCTCCTCGGAGTCGATCTTGCCCTTGGTCTCATGGAAGGATATCTGAAAATCGCGATGTTTGGCGACTCAAATATAAACCATCTTCACGAATGGGTGTCATTATTGATAGGAACTGAATTAAGAGATACTTTAACTAATGAAGGTCAGTATTATTTACTTTTCTAGTCACACATAAGATTCCCGGTCTTCACAAAAACTAATATTTGTTAGTTTCAAGAAGACAATAAGATAATAGTATCGATAAAGATTAATGATAATATAATATACTTTTTCATTTTATTGACGTTTTTATACAAAAATTAATAAGTCATTCAATGAAACGTTATTTTATGTGTTTCGTTCTAAGAAACTTTATTGTAATGTCGAACCCATGTGCACTCTTTATAAACGTTCCTTTATCATAATTTTTTTAATGTTCGGCCTTAATAATTCGTGATTATAATTGTATTTAAAAAAGGTTCAACATCTTTTATATACTAAAACATCAATTTAATATAATTTAATATCAGTTTAAATACATTTTGACAAATACTTTTTGGTAATATGTACCTATCATGCAGTACCAGAAAGTATAATATGCATTGTTCGTAATGTACTACCTACTTCCCTAAGCGAAATGAAATATTTTTAGTAAATGACTTGATGATCCAGCATAATTAAACGAAATGAAGTAATGCTTTATTGACAAAATATATTAAATTATCTAATACTTTATGTCTAGTAGGATAATTACAACACAATTGTATAGAATAAAAAAAATTATTTTCAATATTTATATATAAAATGCCAAGCCCTTGGAAGTAACAAATACTCCTCGGACATATAACAGTTTCGATATCTTAGGAAGTACTACAATGGGTACCCACTTTGCTTCAGTTTGTCTTTATATTTTTTTTATCTAAACTATGTTATTTTATAGGAAATATGTTATGATCTATTGATCTTCTGTTTTTTTATAATCAATAAAAATCATACAAGAATGAATACTCTGATAATGCCTTAAAGGCTAACTTTATGTGTTTCGAATTAAATAAAATTTAATTCCTTGATCAAGGTTGTTTATTCCATTCACAGATTCTCCTGTAATCGATTTTAGTTCAGAAAACGAGATTAAATATTCATTAGGTTTTCTAATGTTATAGATAGATAAATGAACCGATTTTCAATTATTTATATTATACATAAGCAAATATAGATCAGCTAGTGTATACTGTACATTAACATTAGTCATTCTTTGTGGCTTCCATTCCAGCTGATGAAGAAAATATGGCCAGTAGATGTGATAACATTATTTTTGGCTTGGAAATCAAAATACACTACGTTTATCAAGGATCATTCGCTAATCCTCAAGCCAAGATCGTCGGTGCATTTATTGGGAAAGGATTACAAGAAGACTTGAGTTTCACTTGCGCTAACATATTATTATGTGCAGAAAAATCTTACACTGAACCATTTGAGCTGTCATCAACTATAACTTTTATTAATGTTGGTAAAGCCTCCGAAAAACATTATCCAGAAGCTCCTTCTTTCGACATCAAATTTCCTAAAGATTTCTTTTATCCGTTTTTACCTTCCCGGTCAAGTAATGTGCCAAAAGGATCATTAGTAGCATATAATATTGCGATTTTTTTATGTGTGTTTGTTAACATCGGGAGAATATAAAAAATGTGTTAATATCATTTAATGTTACAGATACGTAAACTGTACTGTATAATTTTCAAGTAGATTGTCCCTTAATGAATATGTATAATAATTAAAAATCTAATCAATATAATTAGATGATTAATTTCAGCAACGATGCGTTACATAGTTATACTGTATGTTGAATGAATTTAGTTGTAGTCTCACACATATCATAATCTTGATTCTCAAGCTGATGAACAACTTAAATTTTATATGGAAATATTTTCAAATACTTTCTAAGAATTCTTTGAATAGAAGCTGTGCTCATATCAAGTTATAAAGAAGCTCGTCAAATAGACTTGGTTTGGCTCAAGTTATATGCATTTTAAAGTTACTCCAAATTCTATTCAGATATTTGAGACTTGGGGAAGCGTGATCTTCCTCTATCAAGTACAGAACCAGTCTCCACGAATTTCTTGTCAATACTGTGCTATAGATTGTTACCCAACTGGTAGCATAATTTGTTCCATATTCTGCTCTAAATTTTCGTTGCAGTTCAGAGTTCAGTTGGTGATGTAAAAACCTCTTGCCAGAGGCTGCAACTTTATTCATTTGTATTAAATTACTCTTGTTGCTATAATAAAGAGAATATAGGCACAAACTCGGTGTGCAAAAAATTCCTACACTCTTGGCTAACTATATGATACATAAATCTCTAGGATTGGATAGAAACCTGAAAAGAAAGAAAGAAAGTGTAAAGTGACTTAAGATTCTCTCGTATATCTTCTAGTTTATAAATTTCCAGACCAAACACTATATTAACACAAATTTTATACACTTTGTAACTAAAATATAAGTATTTAAAAATTCATTTTTACTATATTTTTAAGTGAAATTATTAAAAAAGTACTTTGATATGTTTTCTTTCATTTTTTCATTAATCGTGGCAGGAACTATTTGTTCCCTGAGGAAGTTCGAACATGTCATTCTCGAACAATATGTTCTCGTAAATGAATTACATATTAAGACTTACAATATAATCTTTATCAATCAATAATAAGTATTTTTTATTACCAAAATTCTTCACGCTTGAATTGCTTGTGATAGAATTTAAACTATATTTATGCCATCATAAAATATGTAAGCTGGTTAAATTGGTCGATCTTTCATTAAATCAAGTCGTGGCGCATTCATTAGCATGATTAAAGTTTGTGCCAAGGGGTCATGAGTTCGGGCACTTCTCATTGACTCTCAATTAAAAGCTACTTTATTAGGGAGCACGCCCCCGGTTATGATATAAGACAAATTGGACTTCGAAAAATTACCTCAGACATGTTCTGGAAAACACACAAAAAGAACTTAAAGGAGAGTTAATTTGAATATACAGAAAATTACATAATTTTTTTTTTTAAATCGCCCAAATTCAATACTGCTCTGAATTAGGCTCATAAAAGGTATTTAAAACTCATCGGGTCAAAATAAAGTTACCCAGCTCACTCAAAGAATAGTTCTTAAGCAATGGATACCAAATAAAATAGAAATGACTGTATACTTCGCTAGAACGAACTATGTAGTGCATGAGGTTTTTTCTTTGTCATATAAACAATCTAGTGGAAGCCAGCTACTTCAACTTTACATAATGTCCTGTTTTTACCGTTAAACAGCAAAAGTTTCGTTTTATTATTATTAAGAGACAGCTTATTATATTTATAGCAATCGAGTAATTGGTACACAGAGAAATTTAACTTAAATGCCAGCATTTTTGGACAAGCTGTGTTCCGTTATAACAGTTGTATCATTGGCAAAGTTGATCATCTTTAAGAAGGTAGTTAATGTTATTAGTATATATATATATTAAATAATAATGGTCCCAAGCAGCTACCCTGAGGAGCACAGACTCCACAGTCTTGGACCATAGAATTATCCTCTCCAACACGAGTAAACTGCCGTATCAGTCAGTTAAGATTTGAGAAAGTATACCCCCCGGTTAGGTTAGGAGTTGATCAAAGACTTTATTTCTTCAAAAACAAATTAGTCGGGGGATCTGATAATTCGTCCCCGACAAGTTTTCCCCGGATAATTTGTCCCCAAATAATTTATTTTTGAAGAAATAAAGTCTTTGATCAACTGAAAATAAATTTAATCATATTATTCATATCACATGTAACAGTCAAGAGAGAAACATCTCTCCTACGAAAATGTCATTTCTAATTTATGGTCATTGATTGATGCATT
>JAJNBT010046040.1:0-23846 GCA_028455955.1 Notopais sp. p TS-2021 | reverse complement strand
CTAATACAGATTAAGTGGTAATGCGCTCAAGTCAATATTTAAATCAGGGTTTAGTTGTCTGATATATAATAATTCTATTATTCTTAAAGATGTTTCGTTCTTCTCTTCCTAGTTAAGATTAAATTTCGGCTCCTTAGGGGCGACCCTGTTAATAATTTATTACATTTTAATTATACTTTGTTCTTCATTTATTAATCGATTTTTTAATTGTGTAATATATGCACCTGTTAGGCTAGGTTAGAATCGTTAGTATATTTAATCTATCAAAATATCTCACTTTCGATTCACTTTTTGCAAAGTTAAATTATTCAAATTACATTTGAATAAATAAAGGAAATTATATATATATTTTTATTAATGCTGTTATTTTTCTTTTCATAACTCATATATGTATGACCCATGAAAAAAAAGTTTTGTAAATGTTACAGACAAATATAATTACCTTCAAGTAAGTTCTTAAAAACAAGACCAGAAAATAATTGTCAGAAAATAATTTTTTCGAAAACATTTCTGCAACTGAAAATTAGACGTAATTGTAGAAGCTAAGTTTAAAGTTACAAGGCAAAGTGGATCAGCGAAAAAGTCTTTGAAACTTTGGTGAAAATGAGACTGTGGATGTTTGTTGATAAAGACCTATAATTGTAACCATTAACTATGTTAGTTTTACATTCTACCTCAACTATGTAGATTATATATAGTTTAGTTAAATAAGTATTATTTTATTGATAAAATTATGGTCCAAATTTACTGACTGCGAAAGAGTCATCTTCTCCCCCGAAAAAAAGTCTCAATCTTTGTAATTATTTAAATTTATTCTCGAGAAAATTCTACATCAACAATTTACAAACATTTCTCTTCATATATATCACAGACAATTAAATGTTTGTCTTTCTAAACTCTACTAGCTTTCCTTCGAAGATTTTTTGTACTTATTTGTTTGCATAAGAAAGGGAGGGATTCAAAATGCACATAATGCTCATGAATATTATAACAGGAAAGTTATATATTATATCTCTATGTACACTGACGGTTAAGAGCTATTCTCACTGGCTTCTAAAACAAAATCACAATGAAATTTTTCACATTTATAAGATAACGGAATGACATCACGAGAACTGAAAACACACGGTGCATTTTCATTATAAAGACCCATGTGTCTTAATCTGAATTACGTGTAGACTGAATGCATCTTTCTTCTTTATAGAGATGGGCAACAACTGCCAAGTACAGTTTAGTTCCAATTGAATGAATTATGTCTCGAAAGAATTATTCTCATTATTAATATATATAAAATAAATAATTATTTATTATGTTAATACAATTAAATAGATCGATTTAAGATTATACTTAAAAATTACAGTCGATTGCATGTTGTACTCTAAATTATTTTTCAGGGAGACCCTTTTCTGTAATGTTTTACATTTTTTAGTTATAAATAAAATATAATAAACATTAGTATTTTTATATACCATCATCTCTACTGTGCATGTACACTATCACTGTATCCATAATGGACATCACAGAAATGGTTTGGCAGAATTTGCAGCTTATTCCTTTATAATACGAGTGGCTTAAAGTTGAAGTATTAATTACTACCTCTCGTAAAGAGTCTTCATTTTCTATTATATATGTGAGAGAGGGAGGAGCTCGCCATCGGTACACTCAAATAAAACTAGAATAACAGATAAAATACGCAAATTCGTAACAAATTTTTCAAATACTTTTCCAAAAAATTAAATACTATATAAAATTGATATTTTGTTGCTAACTGAATATTACTAAAACACCTGTTGGGTTTATAACTTTTGACCTTCTGGCACCTATTAAAAAGGGTCATTTTTCTAAAAATGACTTTTATCAAAGCAAGTGACCGTGAACATCAAAGTTTTCTTTAACAATTTTTTTTTAAATTCTTTACAAACAAATTTCAATGGAAACATTTCAATATATTATTTTGATTTTATCGCAAATTTATTTAATTTAATTTTGATGAGGTTTTCGTAATTTTCAAACCATTTTTATTATAACGAAAATAAAAATGAATTCGTCTGTGTACCAAATTGGCGCATAGAATAGCTGAGCAGGCTAAGTATCGAACACTGGTCTCCCTCATAACAGGCGGGGACACACAATCATGTACTACCGAGAAGATTATAATACCTATATGTAATTATGCTATTTTTATTAATTAAATAAAGACCAATCTTTAGTATCCAATGAGTTTACTTCAATAACCATTTGTTATTTGAAACTGTTAGACTTTATATGCAGATTCGTTGGTAGCCACTGTATTACAAATACAAACTGAGCACCGCCGCACCAATAACTCGTAAACCAATAAAAATGTAAAATTCTTCATGAAAAATGGTTCGCTATAAAGCCAAAATTGACAAATTGCTATTTCATATATATATTATTAATGAAAACACTTAAAGGACGATTTTAGAGGCTATCTTTTTGATTGATTGATGACACGAATACCAATTAAATTACTCCCAAAATGGCGTCACTATTTACACTGCAAGGCTATAAAATTAAATAGCTTTTTCTTCTATTTTTCAAGGGAAAATTTTATGCAAATTCTTTGACGAACGAAATTGCAGTAGTTGAGCAATATTTTTTGTCGTGTATCAGTGGGTATCGAACTGTGTACTGTATATTCATATAGGATATATAAACGATGTTTCGTCTCTCTCAATATATTTTGTTATTTACTTATTTACTTACAAACTATTTAATTCACATCTATTTGTTATCGTTGTATAGACTCATATAATAGAGATTCGTACATGATCTAGTGCAGATTATAATCATGGATGAAGAAACAATGAAATAAATTGCTTTAAAAAATTGTTTGAAAGATCAAGGTTCATCATATTGACGCTTTCGTTGACGTCATAAACCAACGAGCCAATCAGAAACACTTTCACAGTTACCTCATCTGTAAATCAGATATGGTTTACCGGGTTCAAATCTCTCTATACATATATATTACTTATTACTTTTGGGAATATTATAAGTAAGACTAACAAGTTCATAAATTATTCATAGTTTAAAGTTACGTAAAAAGTTAAATTGAAATATATATTTCATTTACAAATCGATAAAATTGCTCTGATTCGGTCATTATTCATCGTCTGACGATTCTACGAAGATGAAACAATGCTCCAACGATGTATATTTTTCTCCTTAATTACAACAAATCATATTTTCTGTCAAGTGGTTGTAATTCTGTTCCACTGTAGATATACGTATATAATTATTTAGCAATTCTTCTTTTAATTAATGGTTAAATAAAGTTAAAAGCTATTATCTTTAATATTTCTATCAATTTCTTAAATAGAAATTTTTAATGCGGAGGTGAAAAACGATAAATTCTACATTTCTCGTGTGATTTTTATCACGAACTAAAATAAAAATAAATAGTATGTCAAATAAATAATCAAAAGAACAAACATAATATGAAATATTGCTCAAGTTTTGCCATTTCCATCTCTGGGATATGAAATGCTATCAATTGGTGAGTAAAAAACGTTCGAATTGCTACGTGTTTTTCTAGTTATCCTTCAAATTCACATATAAAAATATATTTCCTATGAACAATTTTCAATTTAAAATTTGACAAATTTAATACCCGATTTATATTGTTCAGAATATTAAGAATGGCTGTCAGAATTAGTTTTTATTTTACTTTTATCTAAATTTAATAGCGCTGTCGAAATGAAATCATTGTATTCTGTAGCTTTTTTTAAGTTTTCTTTCATTCATCCCAAAAAGATTGAGCTCATTAGAAAATCCCAAATTAAATCAATCAACGCTCTAAGAAAGAAACCTCTCACAATGTTTCACACATACTGTACATTAGCTCTAAAGTCAAAATTAAATGGAAATATAAAATTTAATTAATAGAAGTTGATAAAAAATTAATTAAATCTCCCAAAATAATGAATAACAAGCTCTTCACTTATGTTTATAAGTCCAAGTCTATATCTTCAAAGTAGCCATTGAATATAATACAAATAAAAACAAATTCTACATGTTTTTTGTTTTAAAAGCAACATTTTAATAGGCATAAGTATATTTATAAATTATTTAGAATTTATGGAAGCAGAAAGTTAGTCGATTAAATTTACAAGTACATTATATTTAAAAGTTCCCTACCACTAAAAATACATCAATATTTACTCTTTATATTGGATTCAGAATTAAAGAATAAATTATATTGTATGATATTCCAAAGATCAATTAAATATAAGGTGAAATATTTAATTAATATTTAAAGTATCCAGAATTTACATGTTATTTTACAATTATTATACTTCATAGTATTTATTATTATGATTGCAGATTATAAATTGAAATAACTGTAATAGAATTGTATTATTTATTTAAAAACAACAATGAAACAATTTAATTAAATTTGATGAAGTGTCTAGTTGCTTTGTGGAAGTTTTCACCTCTTTTCAATGAAGCGAACATGTTTTAGTTTAAGAAACAATGTTCATAAATATAAACGAAGGAAATCTCTTAGAATTATCTCCTCAAGTGTCTTTCTTTACTTTATTAAGTATTTTTTTTCGCTATGAAATAAATTTGACGACTTTTGAAACTTGTTAGTTAATTAATTGAGTTTGGCATAAAGTAAAATTATATCGTTACAGGCTGTATAAAAATCAGAATTTCTTCTAAAAGTTTAATCCTAAAAAAGAGAAACAATGTTTGACTCAATTATCATTCGGATTATATTTGAAATGGAATTACAGTTTAGCCGAGAGAAAATTGAGTAAAAGACGCATCAAAGAATTATAAAAAGAAGAATCAAATAGAGTAATTCCTAAAGAAAAGGTTAATCTTGCAAAGGCCTTATATAACCAGATCTTTAGAAAGCTCGTCATAAAATACGAGACAATATATAGCTAGACAGCTTAGAACAAAGAGATGGAAACGAAAGCCATTTAACCGTCATTTATCAACGTCCTAACTGAGAATAAAAGCCAGATTCAAGCTTCTATTATTTCTTGACATAAAACTCTACTTTCAGATTGGCGGCCGAATTTAAACGACTAATGTCGCATCTTTGATGATGTTAAAAGTCAACTGAGGTTAAATGAAAGAAAGTATTTTTTTTATTATAGTTTAAGGGTTCTACCCTTTATAAATGACACTAAAAAACTAGTTTTGAAATTGCCGCCGTCTATTAAAGCTTTCAAGATTGATATTGTTGGCTAAAAAGTCTATTTTTAGATGTGCATTTATAAGACATTCGCTGTCTTCAAGATTAAAAGGTAAATACGGTAGTATTCTGATCCGATGTATGGATCAGAACCTTTTATCTTAACCAACGAGAAAGTTGTTAATTGTCGTCTAATTATCGTTGCAAACAGTATATGTATACTGTAGACACAAAAATCTTCATTAACGCAACGTCATACTAATTTTGTGTGCATCTTACGTGCTACATTCATGTTTTGACAAGTATAAGAAAAAAAATCCAAAAGTTTTACGGATCCAAATATTTCGAAAATAAAATATGAAAAAATCCATCACATGTAAAAGTTTTGCAACTTCTAACAAACTTTGGTCATAAAATATTCAAACATAATTAGCTTTATAAAAAAATCCATATTTTACGTCATTTCTATGTAATGTTTACAAATGTTGATTCTATTTTCAACTGTTTGGCAGAATTTACCAAGATGATGTATATTAAGCAAGAAAGTCATGCGCATGCTGGCCTATTGACGAAGATTTTATTCATGGCAATTTTGGTTTTCAGAGTTGCTGCTGGTCAACAAAATACGATTTAGGTTTTGTATTTCTCGAAATTATCTCATTTCGATGGTGATAAATATGCAGAACTGATTATTTTAATTATTACACAATTCTTCAGATATAAATGGTACACTGAAAAAAATACTTCATTAAAACAACGAAGATCTTTTTTAGTTCAACGAAGATCTTCTTTATTCCAATGGAGAACTTTTTTCAGTGTATTATGTACAATTTTAATGCATTTTCTCCATTATATTTATTTATATATTTAACGAGAAAAGAAGAATGTTTCGAGATAACACACCTACAAATAGCTCTGTTTTTCGCCATCATTATTTTAAAGGTTTTCCTGTTTTCGTTTTTCATAAAAATCACTCCGGTTAGTAACAGCACATAACATAGTAATTGATGTTGGGCGACATATATTAAGTACGGTATATAAAATAACACAGCGGCCATCTTTGAATGCAGTTGGCAGTACTCTGTCAAGGAACTGGACTTCTATTGCTTATTGAAATTAAAACATCCGAAAATTTATATTAATTTCATTCATTATTTATTTCCAAGATTAAAACAAACTGCAAATAGCGTTAAACATATTTACATGTTTTGCATTTTGGGTTTCCTTTGAATTTTCATTTGCATCATAATAAAAAAATTGTTTATTGTTAAAAAATATTTGAGTTGTTCTTACATAAAATTCAAAGTTTATATAATAGAATATCAGTAATGTTTTTAAATTCATATTCCGCTAACGGTTCTGTTGAAACTTGTATTTGGTATATTTTCTAAAGGTCTTTTATGTTATGAGAAATTTGATCAAGAAACTGCAGAGTAGGTCTAACAAAAGGATGCTTTGCTACCACCTATACAAGTTTTCAAGCGCGTTTAAATATATTATGGTTGCAACTTTCTATATCAGATATCTACATCTGTTCTTGGCCGATTTTGAACAAAGGAGGGAGGCAACAGCGGAATATAAATTAACAAGACCTAGCAATCTTTTTTATCCCAAGATGGACGAGTTCCTTTGCTCAAAGTTTATTTCTCGATATTTAACAAATCGTGTTGGAAGTGGCGGTATAATTTTAAATAATAACCTAACAAGTCTGATGAAAAGTCGCGACATATTGTTTCCTTAAATTCTTAAATTTAATACTACGGTAAAATAATTATTAATTTAAAATTTTCATTCATATACATATTTATCAGTATTTTATTTGTTAATATTTATAGTCAGGACGATTTGTTAAATTACACAGCCACAAACTTCTAAAAGAAGAAAGAAATAGAAAATCAATGAAAAAAGATGTGGCTGCAATCAAATGGTGTCCATAATATGTGAGAAAAGAATTGCAATTTCTTTCTTTTCTGGCCAGGGCAATTTGACTAGACGAGAACCAGTCAGTTATTTGGCACGATAAATGAAGCGAGAACGGCGTATTTAATCCACAAAAACCGTCAGTTAATGCGTTTTATTCTACGTTTATGCGATTTGTTTCGCTATAAAGATCAAATTTCAGCTATTTAGAAATTTGAAGCAGGTTTTACTGAAGGTCCAAAAGGGATACGTGAGAAATTTAAAATACAATATAAAAATCAACAAGACTTTTCCCCTCAATTATTCACAATGATCTTTTATTCGTAATGTTTTTTTTGCAAAAACATAATGGTATCATTTATGATCCAATTGCGAGGCTATGGAACAAAACTTTATAAAGCTTATATTTTTGATGAAGTCCACAAAGGAGATGTTTCAAGGAGTTTGATTAATTAATTTACTCTATTCTTTTTAACTGTTTAATAAATGCAATGAAAATGTTAATTACGTAACTAAATTTGGCAGATATATATATATATATACGTATTTCATTATTTAATATTTTCTGGTATATAAAAAATATATTACAAAGGATCAGAAGAATGTCTTTACCTATTATAGTATAACCTGTTCTTATTTAATGAACACCATCAATTAACTACAAAATAAAATAATTAAGAATTGTGGACTCAATTTAAAGTACATTTCTTGTGTTCAAGATACTATACCTGGTTAAGATTTTCTACTTAGTGAGTAAAAGTAAATTGAAACTACCAAATTAATTATACAGCTTAGACTTACTACACTCTAAAAACTTTAATGTCTTGCTAACATATTAGAGTTCTGTTAACTAAAGTCGTATCGGTATTCACGTTATAACTGTATATTTTACTAACAGAGAAGGATAATAATATGTGAAATTGTCAAATGCGTTAATTTAAGTCATATCGATAACTGTGATATTACTAACGGATTTAGGATAAATTACAATTTAGTAAAAAAATAATTTACAGCAAATTTTTTAATTATTACTAATTAATTATATTGTTATTAATTATTGTCTTGATACAGTACGTACAGTGTATCATTATATTTTACGATCTACGATACTTGTATTTTTCATATAAACATTTTAATCACATACCGAAACCTTTACTTATGTATAACAAATCTGGGATTGAATGCACAACTCTTTCGATTCATCGACAGAGCTATAGAAAATAATACGTGATTCTATTGAAATAAAACAAATGAAATTAGAAGCCTTTCAATGAATTTTCACAAATTGGTCAGTGTGTCACCTGTACTTCAATTGATACAAAAGTAAAACATGCTGCCCCAAAGCCACCCACGATCCCCCTTAGAAATTGTCACTTATCAAATTTTAGTTTGGAAATAACAACAATAAATATAAAATAGTCCCGAACAACGACTCCAATATGTGGGCGGAAACGGTCTATTCATGATAGAAGAAGACAAAATTACGTAGATTCTCAATATCCTAAATCAATTATCTGATGACATTGAAATATGCAAAAGGAGAGTTATAAGTTAGTAATGCCCGCCTGTCGGAACTAACCAATAGGGTAAATGGTCTCGAGGACAAAAATCAAAACTTTAGTAAATAATGATGATGCCATAATTCAAGAACTAGAATCATACGCTAATAACATCATCGACCAATAAGAAGAGCGAAACCAAGTGATAATATTATGCATGGATATTTCTAATAATACACATAAGCTTATAGAAGCGTATAAATAAAGACTCTACAATCTTATGAATACCGAGAAAAATCAACGGTCATGAGTTACTAGCATCACATGATAGTGCTAAGAATCCTTCAATATTGCTAATTGTTGACTACATCGACACATACTAGATTAACCCTTTTCAAAGTATACTGGAAGGAATTCACATCAAGGAAAATCAAAAGAGGTTAAAACAGGTCGATCTATATATGAAGGAAAATCAAGAAAGCAATTGAAAACTCATTCGTTTTATATCCGATAGAAATTGAACTATAATCTATATTTTCAAACATTGTAACCTTGATTTTCATGTTTCTTCATAAATTTTATAAATTTAATCTTTTCTATTATTATTTTCCTCATTGTCACATCGATATAAATCCTTTTGAGTAAATGTTTAACGAACTTGATTTAAAATTATTCACATATAACCATATAAAGCTGTCAGAGCAACTTTTATCTACTTGAAGATTTCGTAATGCGCTTCAATGTCTAGTTTGATATTATTGGTATAATAAAAACCTAGCTTTCAGTCCAAAGTTATTCATTGTATACCTTACTGAATTATTTAATTTGAATATCATATATAGAGCAAACTAGACGTGGAGGAATAAAAATCTTCCTAAAGTTAATAGTTCTTTCTGTATACGAAAAATGCTAAATCTATTGTACATCACTGACATACATGAATCCCTAATTCAGAATATTGAGATAGTTTTAAATATGTACTGTGAGCTTATTGTCTTCCTCGTATACTTGTTGATGATTTTAATGATTAATTCAGACATAAATTTCTTATATCAAGAAATGTAAATGATTGATTGTAACAAGTGAATTCTTAGAGGCAATTTCAATATTGATCTAAATAAAATTAATTCAATACTTTCGCGTTCTGATTACTGTGATACCTAGGTTGATTTTTGTTATAATCTGCTTACAGATGAAGCGGCATCAATTCTTGATCATATATGGATAGATTTTTATAGAGATTTTATATCCGATATTCTAAATAATCTTATATATACCTGGTAAAGCAACTAATTCTTTAACAAAGAAATCATTTCATAACTTTTCTATAAATAATATTATTAGATTTAATCATGTGTTTTCAATCAGTTTATTTTAGTCCGACCTAAATTGTCTCTACAATGCATGGATTATGTCTTTGATTAATAAGAAACATAAATTGTTCTGGCTTGTCATACGAAATGATGTTGTTTTTGATATCATCTGAGCATTTATCAGTCTTTTAAAAACATTTATGATATAACAAAAGAGGAATTACTGTGATAAAAAGTTTCTTAGAGACAGGTCAGATACTAATATTATATGGAATACTATTAATAATCTACTTGACTATAAAAGTAATATTAATTAAATCAAAATTCAAAATGGCGGCCTAAGTTCCTGACCGAATGAAATTGCCAATGAATTTATACGACATTCAATATGGATCCGGTTCAAGTCCAGACAAGACTGATTCCTCCTATTGAAGACTACAGAAATCTAATACCAATAAATCCCCAGTCCAAACATCTAACTTTCTCAACCCCAATTAAAACTGATTCTTTAATTAAAAAACCTAAACATAAGTCTAATTAAAATTATTTTTCTTTAGTGAACTCTTCAATTTATGTGTTTGGGATGAATATCCTGATGTACTTTAAATGGCTAGAATTGTTCCAGTATTTAAATCTTGTCATCCATTAGTGCCTGAAAATTACCTTCCAATTTCTATTCTCTCCTTCATAAACAAAGTTTTTGAGAAATTGATATATTCAAAATTGACTTTCTTTATTTGTCCCTGAGTATGACATGATCTCTGAATATGAATTTATTTTTTTACATGTCAAGAGAGGATCAAAAGGCAACCCTTAAATTGATACGACACATATTACCATGATATGTAAATAAAAAATAGTATGGTTTTATAATTCTTGACTTCATTAAAGCCTTCGAGCTTCGATACTACGAGCTATGATGAAAACTTGAACTGTATAGGTTTCTTGGTCTTGAACTTGATACCCTTAAATCTTATCTGTCCAATATGTTCGTATACAGGATGGTAAATCATCCGAAATTAATGTTGATATCGACTATATCACTGTATTTTAACGATCTTAATTACCTGATTGTCGATACTTGTAAATTTATTACCCTTGCCGACGACACAACTCTGATTGACGACGATAGAGATACTCTTTATTAGTCAATCTTACGAATACTTGATTGAACAGGGTTTGTGATTGGTGCAATATAATATGCTTCTCGTAAAGAAAATAAGATCAAATGCATGGCTTTCATTATCAAACAGGTTATTATTCCATAATTAGGTATTAACAATAGGAAAATTGAAATTGTTAAAAGCTTTAAAATTTTATGTTTTACTTGGATTCAAGATTAATCTAAAAAAATTCGTAAGTTACAAATTAAAACATTATTTTTATTTTCATGCAGCTGAGACCTTCTACTATGGTTTTATCTAATCTAAATTGTGTTATGGTTTAGTGGTCTGGTGTGGTAATATATTAGGTGATACTACATTCGTTAAAATGAAGAAGCTCCAAGACCAAATTGTACGGTAACTGATATGTTGTTGATTTACATTTTACAGTCAAACAGGGAATTTGAAGTTAAATAACATATATCGAGTAAAAAAAACCTTGTAATTAAGAGTGTCCTATACAATCTATTTTCAACTGTGAGATCAATTAAATGAAACTACTTTGCCTGTCCTTGACTGCATTGTCTCTTACTTGAAGAATAACTTCAGACTTGGTTAAATAGTCGATTCAATCTCCGTAGATTTTATCGATAATATATTTCTTACTTATCCCTACCAAGCTTTAAAGGTCTGTAATGACTCGGATGTGTCTGTTTTAATTTTATAGTGTAATCTTTTAAATAATATAATTGATAGCTATATGGGTCATAGACTATTCCATCTTTCTATGCCTAATTACACTGTTCCTTGGATTGTATTATGTTACGTTTATTTATATATCACCATTTATAAACGAATATTCTTTTCAATATAATTTGTATCATTACATCACTACAAGATACTAATTCTTATCTGTAATCGGGATCGGTCAATTTGAATTATATAAATTATTTGGTTAGCTGTTGTCATGCAACGTTAAATAAATGAATCCCTTTTTTTAATTAAACTACATATCTTTAGATAATTGAATATTTATAATTAGGAATATTTAGCACAAGAAAATATTAATTCTTTTAATTAACTTAACGGTTAAAGGTTATGCATACCGGTAATTATACCTCGCTGTTTCTATGCTGGAAACGCAATGGCAATGGTATATATAACCCTATTTAGATTTTGCAGACACAGAAACTTTAGTTGGCTTTAACATCGTTCACTCTGACCGGAGAAGCTGGAGGGGGTAGGAGGGGGATACTATTAGACACGGAAGAAAGATGGAGGAAAAGTCAGTTAGGGGGCTGATGGTGCGTGGATGAAAAACATCTTTTTATTCTAGATGCAATATTTTTGCATTCGTATTTCATACTTATATACCTGAGAACTGGTTGCAGTAATATACCCTATAGTGATGGGCCTAGTCGGAGCCAACGAAGCATACGCATTCGCACGAACGTATCATTCTATGGAATTATGAAGGCTCTGGATTTTAAATTTACATAGATCGCAAAAGGTGGAAAAGTAGGCCCTAAATATCTCGAGTGAAATTCGAATAAGAATATAGAGATCGCTTTCAAAAATATACATTCAATATGGAAAGTTGATGTCATAATTCTAGATTTATTAAAGCGGAGTCAATCTTTTGACAGTATTTAGTGAGGTTCATTTTTTCAAATATTTCTTTAAATACATTTTACGTTATTGTATTTATGAAAAATAGTAAGTATTATTATTTTTTTTCAAGCGATTCCCCCTTTTGATACTTGTAATATCATTTCAATAGATTTAAGTGCAAGTAGGAGAGCTCTATATATATAATTTCTGAAATGACAAGAGTAATAGCATCAGAAACGTGGAATTAAAGTTTTGACACTAATTATGTATATTCAATATATATATCCGAGAACTTTACGGTGCAAAAACTGAGATGAATATGCAATGCATGTGTTAATACAATCAGTTGTATTTTGAATTTCAGTATTTCTTATTCACAAAGATTCAAAAGACTCCACTTCATTTATGAAGGTTCAGAACTTCAGAGTCGATTCGAGATCTCTATTATAGGTCCTAAGGCACCTTTGCATTCTAATTTTCATACCAATTCAATAATTCATATTCAAATTATTGAAATATACTTAGAATAACCCAAATAATATGAATTTCTTTTAAATTTTTAGTTACTCTTTCTGGAATATTTATTCTAATGGAGAAAACCGCGCTCCATTGTTCAAATACAAGAAAGAAACAAAGTGAACTTTAATGATGACTTGTTACATTTAATAGTGTACAAATATTTATTTTAAATTAGTTAACAGTTCGAATTCAGAAGTTTATTTGATTGGTGACGTATTATTTAATAATGATAGATTTTTATTAATAAACAGCTGAACTATCAAGAAAAGTAGTTTGACTATATGGTTTACGGCTGTTTAGAATAGTTATATAAAGCATTGTCGGTCTACGCGCTGTTACAGAAGCAGTTAATTTATAAAAGAACCCTGAGTAGGCCTCTAATTATAGTTGAAATGAAACTTACGAAAGTCCAGAAAAGAAACTGAATAAAAAAATAAATTACTTTTAATGATTGTTTGATTGCTCATCTTGATTTATTTCATCAATTAATGATGTATTTATTTGTCTTTCATTTGGTAAATTGCCAAAAAATAGCAATACTTTTTTTATCATTACGTATTGGGATTGGGTTTCAAGAACGCAAGGCGTCTTTCATTAACTTTGATAAAAGCATTTCCCGACTACTTTTGGATAAAATATGGCCTCAAAATTGCTTCCGTAAAAGACACATCAAAGTTAATGAATATAAGAAAGCAAGTTACAGAAAATATCTAATTTTGTCGACGACTGCACGTTTTCCGAAAAGATTTGAGATTCTAAGAGAAAAACTTGAGTTCGCTGAGCTGGAGCAAATATAAGATAATAAATGGGTGGTGAGCTTAAGGAAACATATCTGAACGAACCTGTGATCAATATGCTCCCGAGCTAACATTAAAGGAGAACTATTATATCTTCAATATCATATTAACTCTGACGGCAAACCTACAAAAGCTATCTCACATCAATGATATGATTGATTTTACTCATTCTGTACACCGTAGAATTTATATCTAATTAACTGCATTTGATGAATCGATGCAATTTTTTGTCCGTATTTTTATTAGATTTAAAATTTATGTTTTTATAAAATATAAGAAACAGTCTTAGTATAATTTATTCACTTAATAAATTGTATAAAAAAGTCTATTTTTAAATATATATATATATTGATTTGTTGAAAAAGTACGTATATCTTGATTACTATTAGATATGCATCGGATCTTCTGATTTATAAGAAATTAAATTTGTAAGCAGATAATTATTTTGAAAACAAAAGATGAAGACCAGCTGGTGGGTGTTGAGTATCGTCTATATTTGTTTTATTTCGAATTGACTTAACACTGATTGGGGATTGATTGATTAGGAAGCAAACGCCGGAAGACTTATTGAGAACGCCTTTATACGGAGATCGTATTTCATCATCAACAAATACAACTCTGTCATCTTTCATCATCATGCTTTACCACTCAATAAAATGAAGAAATGTTCTAAATGTAAATATACAATAGCAATTCAGAGGAAAATATTGTATATTTATATATATAGATAGAGATGTAGATAGAAAAGTAATTGTATATAACTGTTTTAAATACGTATATCGAAATTGGATACAAGTCATTAACAAAATTTGCAATTTTTTAATTGTATTGAAAATGTGATAAAATAGATATATATATTGTATCAATGCAAACTTTATGTGATTAATTTGCGATGATATAGACTTTTTTCTATTAAAAGCATCGTATTATTGCTATTAATTAACGTACGTGTGTCAGTATTAGCTAATCATTTACTTACTTTAGCTCGTAGTCCAATATGGTAGATTGGTATTTCCATCAATGATAAATTCGGTACAATATTTTACTGAACAAGACCCGATATTTACCTATGGTCTGAGATCTAAACATTCAGTGGAAGTGTTTCTTAATTTTTGAATATTCTTATGAAACTTTTTATTCTTTGCTTGCAAACTAGTCGTTGAAATTTGTCAAAAATACGGGAATAATAATAAAATAATTGTTTCAAAGCATAATTTTATTTTCTTGTACCTTAATTATTTTAATTAAGACAAATAACCAAATAACCAATTCTATTATGGTCAATTCTTTTTCATGACCATATCTAAATAATTATTCTACCCATTGGACACTATGCTTCCAGTATTAGATACTATTGAACCCGACACTCGTTGCTACATTCGAAAAGTCATTTTGCCTTAATAGTGTATAAAAAACCAATTAACGTCAATATACACTCGATCTGACTGTATATAGTAGAAATGACAGTTGCTAGTTTATATTCTTAGTGTGATGTGATATTTAACGAAAGGTTGTGTGGAAATTATTCAACATTTGACCTATTTTGAGAGGGTTTGCATGTTTCTGATCAATAGCAGAAGTGTGTAACAGTGCGACTGCAGCTTTAAAACTAAACTCTCTGTTACAGCTATTAACACGGCTTCCATGTGAGTGGGTCTGTTATAGTTGGAAGTAATGTGGAAAATTGTATCGATATCAGATTGCACGAGTAGCCTAATTTGGCTTAGGGCTTGATTAAACTTGATATTATAGAAACTTGTCGGGATCGGAGTTACTTAAACTAGATATTGCAATCTGGTCTAATAGCAACATGGAGGCATTGTACAACACGCATGCCCACTCTGACACGACAGACAAATCTCATTTGCAAGCTTACTTCAAAGCACAATTATGCTTTACTGTTTGAACATTAGGACAATTTATTTTTCTCTATGTGACAAGTTAACAAATCGCAAATTTAATTTCAGTAAAACATTATTATTGTTAAAACAAAACGTTTTTGCCTGATAGGTTTCTTATAATCGACTATGGGCTTCAAAACAATCTAGGATTGATTAAATGAAGATATATCCTTAGATCATCTTATTATCTTCTACGTTATATGTTATTTGGTTCTAGGGAAATATCACCCCCAATTACAATATCTCAAAGAAAAAGAAGAAGATCATAAACAAATTAAAACAAATGCAATAAATACTTAAGATTATTCAAGCAGTATTTTAAATACAGAAATATAAATACTTTAAAAGTTATTCTTCACGAATTTATATTTATAATTTAATAATAAATATCATAATTAATTAATAAGCTTTATAATCTAACTAAACCTAACCTAACCTTCTATAGGAATATTGTAATCGAGGGATAATTTATGATTATATATATAAAGTATTATTGCTATTTGGAAACCTATTTTGATATTCAGTAAATTTTGTATCATTGTATCAATACAAGTCCATCATTGAAATATATGTAATATATTCTGTTATGCATGTGCATATATAGAGCAAATCTCTAGTTTATACTATTTTTCTAATGATTTATATAAGGAAATAATATTCTGTAATTGGCATTTAATTTATTATTTTATCTTTCTCCTACAAAAAGTAAATATTTTAATAAAATGCAATAACTTTTTCATTGAAATTATTTACCCTGTTAATAATAATCGAGTTAAAAGCTTAAAAAGGTGATTAAAAATTTTAGTACTTTATCGACAAGTTAGTAATATTATGCCACAAATAGCTATAAAAATGTGTCGCCTTTTCAATGTTCAGTGACTTTGAATATCTGTAAGCGATCTGAAAACGTGAACCGTATTGAAACATTCGAGAAAGTTTTAGAATTTACCGTAATGTGTAATCTCCATCCATTGACCATAGAAGATCTCGATATTCTGGATCTTAAAGTATATATTTTAACAGGCCAAATGTACATTGTGAAGATCATATTCTTTCCTCTCTTAAACGTAACGATAAGAGGATTCGAAGCAACGGATTTTTTCTGTATACGATTAAGAATCTCAAAAGTTATGCTTTAGACTCGAAGTCGTCACATTTAGTTTCTATAGCTTGACCCTATCATTCCATTGGAAGGATCTTCTTTTTTTACTCTATCAACGGAGTCGTTAGGCATATTTTCCTATGGACTGCATGTTATTTATTCACCAATATAATGGCTTCAATTTCGCACAATCACCAATGGGAATCGTGTCTGCCGATAAAACGATTCATTATTACGATACAGATTTATTATATAGTTTACAGGAAAGACACGTGGTAATTTAATTTGTAAGCCTCTTTTATTCAAGTTGACGACCTACTGTCGAGATTCACAGTCGATGACGATCGAAAGTGAAGATGTCTCTAAGTAGGAGAGAAGGTAGGTTCAATTTTGTATCTAGAGAAACCATATTAATGAGTATGTGAACATAATTCCGTGCAGTCTCATGACTATTATCAAATCAAAGTAACCCAGTCATAAATGCACAAATTAATTATTTAGAGATTTCTCCAAATTGTATACTACTGTTACCGAATATTTCATATTATTCTTGGGGAGTTTCTTTCATGAGGTTTAATTTGTATTGTACTCTGAGAACTAAGGCCGGTATGTTAAAAGAAGTTGACGCACTCACGGTAGTTTGAGTGCATGTTTATTTGTAATAATACCACGTTCCCATTATAGTCAAAAAAGGTTTTGAATAGTCCAAAAAGTTATTTTTCCCATTGGCCAAACAATATTCAGAACAAGTTTTCAGAATATTTAATGAACATTGATGTTATTATGTAAATGAACTTGCAATCAAACTCCCGTGAGTGCGACAACTTCTTTTAACATACGGCCTAAGACTTATTATATGCATTTTACTAACCTAACAAACGATGAATTTATGAACCCATTTATATAGCATTGAAGAATATTAAAAAGTTATTGCAGCACTAACCATTTGTATAATTTTTGAGTTATTAATGATATTCAATAAATTTTCTACGATTCAGATAATCAGTCACGTCATTTGTTAGCCATATTAAATAATTAAAAGTAAATTCTCTACATTTATAGACATCAATAAATAACCGGTTACATAATATTAATTTTTAACAGGCTACAGAAATTCAACAGTTGGTCTCTAATGGATTAGTTAAATGTTATTTGGTTCGGGTCAAGATTGATGATCCATTTCGAACTAAACTTGTAATAAACATTTGGGAAACTGTTGATTGTTGAATCATTTCCATAATTCGTCTACATGATTTAAAATTAATATTTAGAACGATACTTATTTGATTTATTTTACTCCACAGTACTGATTTTGTATTATAATAATGTATATTAAAGTAGTCGAAAGTTACAAAGAATAATGCGAGCTTCTAAATCAAACGAAATGAAATGAAAAATGAGCTAAAAGAATTAGAACGACCGAATATAGACTTGATTGAATGAATAATCTACAGAATCAAGGTGAGGTTAAAAGTCAAAGGTCAAATTGTACCATCTACAGAGTATATTTATCTCTTGTTGTTGCTTTACGTATTGTTTATACAATTAACTCATTATAAATACAGTATACTCTAATCACAATCAAACTAAACCTTAGTTCTGATACAATCTGAATATCTAATTTGAGTATAGATTCTAAATTAAATAAAATGAATTCCAGTTAGAATTAATAATTATTTAACGAGACCAAATAATGCAAAGAATATACGAATCCTTCAGATCAAGGAAAATAATATATATGAACATGGAATCGATATACAAAACTGAGCAACAATCCACGTAATTTTTACGATTTACCGTGAAAGATATTCTGAAATAATAATGTGAATAGACTTCTATAAACCGTATTAACAATAAATGAGAAATACATGAATATCTGTAAATTATTTAATCTTAATAATTAAAATAGATTTCCATTATATAGACTCTAGATTTTGTGTCGGAATAAATTAGTTGAAATATTATCTACCTATAAAATAGCTTCAATTTCTGATGGACACCAATCCAATGCGAATTGCTATTCCGATATAAATCGGTTAAACAGAGCACACCAACTACGCGATATTCTCTCGTCAGATGGCGTCTTCTTGCCTCGAACTTCAAAAAGGACTTGTGTGTATTGGATGTAAAAAAGGTCCACAGCAACAAATCGTTCGTTCGCATGCTACACAGAATTTTTGATCGCCCTTAGTCTACTTTTCTATGGACGACCGGGTCATTCAAACTTCACAAAAACGGTCGCCATTACTATTTGGCAAGGAACAAATCGTTTCGTTTGAAGTTATATTTAACACCGGATCTTGAAAGAAAGCTTCGACTGCTGGAAAAATGAATAAACAGATTCAATTGGCAAGAATAATGAGATAGCGTGTAATCAAAGAGCTCTTGAGAGTTTAATTTGAAATCACCACGATTGATATCTCTCACTTAAAAATAAAGATAAAAACTATTTGGAATGTCAGTGTTGAATTTATTTACATTCTCATGATGCCGTCTAATTTTGTGGTCACTATTACTTCGAATCATTATATAATTATGTTGTTAATTTCTTAATCGATTTCGAGTATCGTATTTTTTTTTAATTTTCGTTTATTTATTTAAAATTGTCAAAGCAGTCAATACAATTATTCGTCCATTACTAAATCATGATTATAGAAAATTTTGTTCAAAGATGTGCTTAATTAATCGTACTAATTGATGTTGATAGGTTCAACTGGGGAAAACATCTATTAACAACAAATCCAAACACTTTGTCTCTTCCATTCATACAAATTATTCTCTTCCTATCGGTGACTGGTAAATTTCCCCGAGATAAATTAGCAGATATACGTATGTAGTAAATGGTATTTAATGCTTAGTTTAGGTTAGTTTAGGGTCGGTTGGTTTGGTTAGGTTTGGTTAGTTCAGATTCATTTAGGCTAGTTTAACGATTTATTTGTAGGGGTATTTGCTGCGGGGAAATATATGTGAGGGAATTTACCGCTGGGGAATATCACTAGAACCATTCTATCGTAATTGTATCGGGGTCAACAGACGCAAACAGTTCCCATTGGTGTTTGTTATAAAATGGAAGCACTCTATTGGTTGGTTGCATTTTTACTCGGATTATTCCGTTACAGATTGGTTACAGACTGAAGACGAATATGTTCTTATTTTCTTTCTATATGAAAATAAACCATATTCAATCTTTGATAATATGTTGATGATTATATAAAAAGACAAAATTCTACAATTAATGAGAATTCAAGAAAAAGAGAAAATACCACCGAGTTGACACAAAGAAAACCTTCAAGAGAGGATAAGAAAATGTCTTAAGTTGTGATTTTTATCTTTCATTTCCCTCAAATGAATTTCGGATCGATCCAAATTCGTCCAAAATGAAGTTTCCATATTCGACAACTGGTAATAGATATTTAAATGCAGTCGACCACTATCTGTAGATAATTCACTCTTCTTAAGTTGCAATACGTACGTAAAAACAGAGAAAGAGGAAACAGTTTTCAATTTACGTTCTTTCACCATGAATGAAAGATATTTCGTTAAAAAAATACTCTACCAATTTATTTTAAAGGCATTTTATATATAATTTAGAACTGTAAACTGTAATTCAGTGGATTGGAAAAATGAAAATCATCGAACTGAGACTCAAATATATATTCAATATCCATCGCAAGTTCGTCGTCAAACAGTGTATAGGGAAGTATTTTATCATATTTTGAAAATATTGACTCGTTCTTATAGTCAACTCTGCAAAGTCTGGTTAAAATTGAAACTAAAATTTAGCGAACAAATTTGAAATAATTTTTCGAAATGTTTCCGTCTCATTAAAAACATTGTTGGTTTAATTATACTGAAATTGGAGTATTTTTCAAATTACAATTAACAAAAAACTCTTTTTCAACCGTCCAGAATATAGTCATCATGAATTATTGTTGAATCGTTAAATCGTTCCTATAAAAATAAAACGTTATCGACGAGTTATCTCGCTAATGGCTCTCCATTAAACCACGAAGGAGATAAGGTTCACTAACGATTGAAAATCTCGTTGCCGTTATTCGAAATATGCAACAAAATGGGACGATACGGCAAGAAAAAGCGCAAAAGACAAAGATTCAAATTTTACAATTTAGAAATACCATTTGTATAGGGACCCATTTGGACATCACATGATTATTTTAGCGTAGCTTTTAAGCACTTAATTTTATATCCAGTTCTCTTAAATTCGCTGTTTTTATTTAAATACAATTATCAGTATGAACCTTCTATTATTTTTCATTCAGATCGCATATACAGTTAAGCTTTTTTATACAGCGAATGGTTTTTAACGTAAACTCAGTAAAGTTACGTAAAGTGCATTGTTTATTTTACACAATTATTATGTTTTCAAATATGAAATACGGTAATAATCTCGAAAAAATAAATTTTCTTTCTTTCATATGTTTGAATTAAATGAAAATTTCTTCTGGGATATGTACAATATTGTATTATGTATATGTATATTATGTATATAGAGAGATAGATTTAATCAAATGAAGATGTGTTTTAAAGTATTTTATCCTGATTATAACATTATAGTAATGGGGTTTATAGAACACACAAAAATAGGCTTATTGTAAACAAGTGACAATAATTTGTATTTTTTACATTGGAATTTAAATTATTTATGAGATATTTTCAGTATTTGCATTTTATTTCTTAACCAATATTGATGTATGAAAATATTGTCTGTAGACTTCTGCGTTAATTATATTAAATGTGGACCAAATTTCTTGTTATATTATTATCTTACATTGAATCATTCGAAATAAACTATACAACTTATATTATAAGTTTTTAATTAAGTATTAAGTATTTAATTTGAGCAATGCAATGTTTCTTAATATGACTGTTACTAAAGTAATTCTTTTATTTGTAATAAATGGAGACCTTTTATGAGTGCCGCATCCAACTCCTGCAAGGTCTGCTGGTGGGTAGTCTATGGTTCAGTTGATGATGAGAAGTTAAATGATGATAAGTTAAGTCATATGCAAGCTGTTTGAGATTATTTTACAATATTATGCACATAAATACCTACTAAGGAAGTTCTATTAGTGCAAATGCATTGTGATGTGTATATTAAAGCTAAGTATGCGTGACCTAAGTACCGAAAAATATATACACGAGCACTCACGATAGATCCTTTAATTTCTTCTGACCTCTTAAAAAAACATTATACATTTGCTCAATTTTCAATTGGATTATTTAGATTTTCAGTCTCTTCGTACAATTATAGTTGCAGTAGCTTATAGAAATATTAATGCATGTATTTATATTTCGCCATGAACTTCAATTATTGTCATATGCAGTGATATTCTATGTAATTAATGTTATTAGAGGCCAGATATAGACTGTGACTAAAAACGATAGAATTTGATGTGTAAAGTTCTCTACTGAAGTGCTGATGACGCTAAAATTATTGGGAATAACTTTCGACTGGTTAATATGTTAGAGTGTCTACGTTGTTTGGTCATTTACGAGAATGTGGGGAATAAAAACTGTCACATTTCGGTCGATCCAGCAATAAGATGTTTTATAACCGTCTTTAAATACGTCAATAACTCTAAATATTCATTTCAGACTATAGAAAATATAGTCGTTTTAGAGATCGAAGTTAGTTTTAATACCCTTCATGAGTACATTAATTTTATATTGCAAAACATAAAATACAGTCAAAATAAAAAAAATTTATGGGTCAACCTATCATCGGTGAATATATATATATATTTTAATTATTTATGTATATATCATTATCTTGATATATATATATTAATTAATAAGATAATTTGTACAATTATAATTAAATTCATTGTTGCTCACAATAGATTAACTATATTTACAACTTAATGAAATTAATTAAATTATTAAATTTAATATGCACATAACATAGTGTGATAGGCATTTTCTTTGTGTATGGAAAATTATCATTTCTCTCACATTGAATAGAAATATATAGTATCAACAAATTGATTTTCGTCTAATATCATTACATCTGAATCATTTCGAAGGAATTATAAATACTTCTGAACGCATTGATTATAATTATCGAGTCTGGAATCGTTTTGTGACAAACGTAACGGAATATCCGCATTTTCTGACAAAAAACAATCAAATATCACAAAATTTCTCGAAAATACGTCTCAATATTTAAATATTAAATCTGGACCAAGGAATCAAATGTTTAAATTTGGCTTCAATTCTTTACTATTTATGAGCTTTATAATAATCAAATTTAAGTGCAAAGTTAATTACACTTCGACACATCAAAAGTCGTAACTTTTTTATATAATTTAAATGCTTTCAAAAGTTCTATAAAAGACTCGACTGGCGACATTTTATCATCGAGTGCATCTTCATCGCGCTATCGAGAGTTTTACAATCAAAAAGGTTATTTCCCAAAGAGTTAATTTGATGACTTAAAAACTGATTTATTCGTAAAGATAAAAATTCAATTTTAGTAATTCTATGGTCACATATACAGCTTTCTACCTTATTAATTAGCTTTGGAGATCGTTCATCAATTTCATGTTGATATTGCTTCATTGTAGGACCGTCAATTATAAAATTAAATACTCAATATATCAAGGGCTCTTTTAGCTTTAATGGTAGAAATGGTCAATCCTCTCAGCTTAATTCAGTCGACGATTCCATATATTTAATCTACAAAGTATTTCGACATTTTTCATAATATTTTTGTTTACTTGTTTTTCGCGTATATGTATTTTTTACATTCAATTTTTAAAACTTGAAAATAATCAATGCTTAAACTTTAATGTAATTAATTATTATTAATTATTATTACTTATTATTAATTATTATTGATTATTAATAATTATTATTAATTATTATTAATTACTATTAATTATTATTAA
>JAJNBT010046008.1:0-15055 GCA_028455955.1 Notopais sp. p TS-2021 | reverse complement strand
TTTGGTAAAGTATATATATTATAAAAAAAATGATATGAACAAAAATGGACTGAAGCTGATACTCTTTACATATATATATAGACCCTGTTTGTGTAAACCACATAGAAATACGCCTTCGTTTAACTTAGAATATTCGAGTGAGTAGGTTATTTTGTGACCATTAAGTGCTAATAAGTTGAATTCAATTTTTATAATATACGAAAATAATTAGGATGTAACTGTATAATGCCTTTGCAAAATGCATTGGCTGACAAACCAGTCAAATATTTACAAATATGGATATATATATATTAATATTTTTATCCAAAATGAACTTTTATAGTTTTTGTCCTAAATGTTCAAATTGCCAATATAAATTTACGAAATGTATATATTGGTATAATTACAAGAAAACTCTGCCAAACAAATACAAATACAAAATTAATATATTGTATAATTTTGTAAATTTAGAGGAAAACTCTACCAAGCAAAAAATAAATGAAAAAGTTCTCAAAACTATATTTCATTAAAAACCAACGTTTCACACCTCTCCGAGGAGCTTTATCAAGGAACTGAGCTATAAATTTAAGAAAAGCCAAAGATTGGAAGGTAAAGATATTAAAAGTTGTTGACTGTTTTTAAAAACCCTAAATCTAATTCAGGGACTTCTGAAGATGCGTATTAACAATCATCAGGGAATTTCTCACAGAATTTTAAATCCACTCCCCACTCTTGAAAATTCACCCATAGAAATATGTTTATACCTAAAAAGAGGATGTGGATAGAAAGAGCACCTTAACTAACCTACCATTGGAAACCTAACATAACCTAACGCATATTTAAAAAAAACGAATATTATTTATCTTTGATATACAAACTATTTTAAAAATTTCAATCTTAATTTTCACGCTAAAAATGATAACAAAACAAACAAATTATTTAGTGGGAAAAGTACTAAAACAGCTATCCTGAATATGAAATAAACAATCGTGACAAACAATATTTGGTTTGTTATAATAAAAAGGGACAATTTATTCCTTTATCTTTCGTTTCTAAGTTAACTATTAACCGGTTAAATAGGGAGTACTTATATTGCAGTATTCATGTCTATAGCTCTTGCATAGCATTAATTAAATAAGTTTATTTTCTGGCAATAATCGACTGTTAAATACAATTGGTTTGTTGCGAGAAAATAAATTCAAACCTAATAAATGTTAGTTGTTTGATTGAAATGAGACGATAGTTTTCAATTCAATTTTTATCTTCTTTTTAGAAAATAAGAAGTATGAATCATATAGAAGTTTTATTTTATAAGACATAGCTATCTCAAAAATAAATAATTTTTGTATTAAATTATGTGTGACCTTATATTGTCTTTTTAAACGCTTGAAGTTCATTTTATACAATCTTAAAAAGTAATAACGAACATAATTGTATGGAAGTCTGCCAAAATATTTTTTTGAGTTCGGTGGGGGTCCACGAATGGACAGAGGTTAGGATTTAGGAACCACTGCTGTATATAGTACAGGAATACTCCACCCATGGCTTGCGATTTGTGCTTAATGAAGGTTTCTATAAATTTCCGAATTGATTTATATGGAAAGGTATCACTAAAATTAGCAAATCAATTATTTAAGATCCGACTGTCCATTGATATGAATTAATTAGTCCAGTTGAAGTCCAGAAGAAAAAAATGATTTGAACAGCTTCTCCAAGATCCTGGAGAAATGTTAAACAGCTCTTGAGAATAATGATCCTAAATAAAAACTTTCCAATGAAAATATTTTCGTGTGTTCTATTAAACCGATCTCGATCGGAATAAGAATCGCTTTATTTATGAAATCGACTCTAATTGGTGCTCATCAGTGGTTGAAGGTTTTCTATTGGTTGACAAGATTTTTCACAAGTCTATTCCGATCGAGATAGACTTTAAGATACACACCAAAATACGCCTAAATTATTATAGAACTTAAAAAGAAGGATTACTTCCTGATACTTATGTCAACAATTGTTCATAGAAATTACTGACGATGTTAAACTTCTCAAACAGTTTTCTGGAAGCTATGAATCTTTGTTAGTTTGTTTTCAAAAATTCGAATTTGCTATTCACTACTGCTCCACTAAGATACGCGAAAAGGGAACATTTAAAATTTGTCATCGGTCATATTCATGTGCCTAAAGATTTCGCCTGAAATTTTAAATTTAATTTAAAATATAAAAAAACATTTGTTTATTTTATTAAAAAATATTTCAAATAGGTTTGGTGTCAACATTTTTTAAAGAATCAATTTTTTGTCCTTTGAAAAATCAACAGTAAAATACAATTGAACATAATTTTTCGAAAACATGATAGTTAGAAAAATCCAAGTACAGATGACTGTACTTTTCAATCGAATCCAGGTACATTAAGGACGATGGTGCTCAAGGATGATTGACTGTATTAAATGACTTAAAATAAGTAGGTTAGGATCTTAGGTTTGATCAGGTCAGGATCTTACATTAGCTCTGGTCAGGTTAGGTTAAATTAACTACTGATTAATAGGTAATAAAAAGTTATTTACGTATGAATCACCAGTACCTAAAAACGTAACACTATTGATTAAAGTACCTATATGTAAATTAATTAATTACCTTTGGTAAATTTAATAAAATAATAATAGCTTATTTTAATTATTATTAAATTGAAGATACCAATATGATATTTTATATATTAAAATTGACCCTCGCTGGATGATGTACTTAAAATTTATTTAAAAAATGAACTTAAAAAGTATTTGTTTTGATAATTAATAGTACAAAATATATATTTTCACCAAATAAATGTTTGTTTCTGATATGAGTTATTCTTGTTACGAGTTGTCCTAGAACAAATGTATTCACAGCATATAACAATGGATGGAATTAAAACAATTTTATATAAACTATTGTAATTATAAACAATATATATATATTAATTTATTGTTGCATAATACAGTATGTACAATATATATATATAAGCATCATTAATATATTTGATTTTGTCAAATATATTCTGACATATAGCATTAATAAATTTCGTAGGTCAGACTACGTTTTTCAGAGATCAATCGTCGTAAGATTCATCAAATATAAATAATTTTCTGTTTTATCGAAGATTCTAGTCATTATTTGGAATTTAACTTTCTTTACAAGCTGATCTAGTGTAGGATTGCCAGCTTTGACAAGGAAAAATACACGATATCCTTACCAATAAATTATGAAAATTTGAGATTTTAATATTTTCATTTTAGAAAATCCTCACAGACTTGACTAATATAGCTAAAATATAGGATTTTATTTTTATACTTATGGCAATCCTAATCTAATGACAGCTAAGTATAATATTTATAAAGCTTCTACAGCACAATTCAGTATAAAGTTAACAATGTCTCATAAGAAAATATAAAAATTATATCGCAATAAACTTTATTAGTGATACGTCTCCCTCTTTTACATAGTGAAAGTAATGCTTAAGTAATCGGATTACTTCTTAGTTTAAAGAATTTCAATAAAGATCTCTCTATTTAGAGAGCTTCTTTAAAAATTTGTTTTTACTTCCTTCAGCTTCGTGAACAACTAGAGAAGGATGATTTCGGGCGCATTTTTTGAATGAAATACCGCGCCTTAGGAACTTTTTCTCTCGACGATATTCTTCATCAGCTTCCGATTCTTGGGACGAACTAAACGAAGAGCATTCTGAATCCCGAAGGATACTTTCGTAGCCAGAGGATTCACCAAGGGACTGCGTTGTCCCCAAGGACCCACTCGTAGTGATGGTATGAGAAGGTTTTGTGGGGCAATTGGAACCCATCTCAGTGTGACTAGTTCCACAAGCATTCGAAGACCTATTCCACTCATGCTGCCGGTTTCCCAACAGGTTCTGGGAACAAGGTTCGTTAGCTTCCACGAAATCTTCGGTCTTAGTATTCTTAATAGTGGTTAGATGGTCAGATTTACTTTTCATATTCAGGGATACTGCACTGTTGGCTTGAGTGTCCTTGATTATGACTGGCGCTCGAGAGGGAGACGATTGCAAGTTTTTTGAATGACTTTCTTGCTTGGTAAACTTGGAACAATTATTACTCTTAGTTTTATTTATTTTCATAAAGGATTTTCTTTCTTCGGCCATTTTTAATTTATTATTTTTTACAGATGGTTTCGATTTTGACCGTCCTAAACCGACGCATAAAAATTTAGAGAATTTCGAGCTACGACCTAAATAATCTGAATCATCAGACGCATTGCTATGGCAATCACTATCGTTGTATGTTGGCAAAACATCTTCTTTCTCTACGGTACCGTAACTATTCATAATACTTCCACAGGAGAAAACCGAAGATGGATCACATGTTAAATCGTTTTCATTAGGAGCTGGGGTTATTGCATTTGTCGGTATAGAATTTAGGTTGGTAACTATAGGAACAAGAGGAAAAACTAAGGCTGTTTCTCTGTCCGGCTGCTTATTTAAACAGTGAAGTGAGGATGCATTAAGAAGTAGTTCATTGTGTATCAACGGGAGTTTCGAGTTCTGATCAGTGTTTGTACATTTCTCAAAGGAGTGAAATGATTGAGTTTCCTTATGGTAAGAAAGTTTGTCTTCCATTGAGAGGTCGACATTAGAATTCAAGTAGATACCATTTTTACTGGATTCGTTCAGAATATTTTTGTTGACAATCGATTTAGATGCTCGGGAGTGTACCTGATAATTGGCTGGTAAGCCATTTATTTGTTGCTTTAACGATGTACGATTTCCTTTTAAGGCACTTAGATGGTTGTGAAGAGTTGTCAAGTCTTGGCAATTGAGGTTATGCAGATAGTTCGTGTCATAGAAATAATTGAAACCTTCTAAGAGGTTCTTTTCATTATTGACCCCGCAATCGGAGCTTAAATCTCCACATTGAGAAGGACAATCTAGAAAAAAGTAATATACTTAGAAATAAAGGTAAATAACTTGGATATTAGCATGTAGCAGTATATCCTCTAAGTGAAAGAAACTATAAAGATTAAATTGATAAGAAAGTATTGTACAAGATTAGCTTTACATTTACAAGAACAAAAGTATCTAAAAATATAATTGGATACCTTCAAGATCAAACCTCCAATGAAGGGTGGTTAGATTAGGTCCTAACATAACCACCTTTCATTTTGGTCCTGATCTTGAAGTGATCCATATAATTTAAAAATTAGTAGGATATTATAGTTTAGTGGTAGAATGATGACCATGAATGTCGGAGAGCGTCATGGGTTCGAGTCCTCATCAAGTTAATTTTTGAGTGATAAAGATACAATATGATTAAATAGTTACCTGTGAAGGTTGAGGAACAGGACAAGTTTTCTTCTGAAAGAACTCTTAACGGATGGTCATCACCTGTTTCGGAAACACTAAATTCGGATGGACAAGGAGTCGTACATAGAGTTCGTGCAATGTCTTCTTGATAAACCTGTTGACAAATCATTCATCAGTGGTCTGATTATATTCTATTATCTTCTACAGAAATATTAAGATCTACACATAGAGAAATGAGTACTACAGTGTAGATTTTCTTCAAGGACTAATTTATTTTAGTTGTTTTTATTGTCCTCAAGGCCGCCCAAGTACGACTCAAACCTGTATAGAATTGTAGATGCTCCTTGAAAGAACACCAATGTAAATTATTGAATTACATATAAAATATAAATAAATTGAATTTGTTCTTCTTTTGTAAAAATAGAATCTATGCTAAATGTTTCGATTAAGGTGAATTAAGGTTTGACATTAGTTTTATATATGTGCAAACCTAACCTTGAAGAATGAAAAACTAAAACTCTGTAGGGCAAATTGTTTAATTAAGCAGTTTTATAAAATTATATAATAATGAACTTACTTGAACAGAGCAATCAACGGTCTTTTTAAGTGCCATAGAACGTCTTTTACAATGATCGAGACTCTCTTCTTTCTTAGTGGTACATTCAGATGATAATTCCTGGTCTTCTTCCTCTTGATCCGTTTGTGGATTATTTCTTAATGATTCTAAGTCAATGGGATCGTCAATTCGACCATAAACGGATTCTAATTCAGGTTCTTCAACCACAGTTGCTAAAAATAAAAAAATAAGTTTAAAAAATCATGTTACTTTGTAAATTATAAATCAACATCCTTAACATTTCAGTCATAAAATAATTTAAGTGTATGTTGTATGACAATATTTTCAAATTTTTTCTTACCTAAACCTTGATGAATTTGCATGTTGAGTTCTTCTTCACACAAAGAACTAAGTTCCTTACATTCTTCACTTAAAGCTTCACATTGAGAACATACTTCATCTATAGATATTTCATCCCTTTCAGGAGAATTCAGTTTGAAGTTAAACGATTTATGTGGTTCATTTTTATAAGGTTCATCTACAGGAGGAATCAGATTTTTGCGTTCGAGTTCAGAGATAAGATTAGGTTGCTTCGATTCCGTCACTGTTGTTGACTGGTCTTCACTTATTGTATCCACATCACTTTCTATATTCATATCATCAACAATGATGGGGACAACGTGCTGCTGTAGAGGAATAGTCTTATTTGTTGATAATTTCTCTACAACTAATTGTGTTTGGTTCGACGAATTTTTACCACGAATTACTGATCCTCCGATTTGAGCCGATTGGTTTTGAACCCAATTTGCGATCATAGTTTTCTTGTGATCATCCATAAAGCCATAATTAGTTGTGAGAACTTTTGCTACTGACGAAGGTCCGTCGACCCACGTTTCAGGCTGAGTATTCGGAGCTGTCTTAGGACGATGCTTAGACATCCTGGGGCCGTCAATCCACTGTTCGTCAGAAACCAAAGACTCCTTGTGTTTATGATGAAGCGGATCGACGCTTTGACTAGATTTTCTGGCTTTATATGAAACCGAATTATTAACTTGGTTATTGTTATGCATCATCTGCTGGTTGTGAAAAATAGGAACGAGTATATTAGGTTCTCTGTAGAAATTATATTGTAGATCTACAGGTCTCTTCGTCTGTTGTTCTATCTGGGATGATGGTGAGGATATAAATGTCGATGGCTGTATATTGTCTGCATAGTTTATACGACTGACCCCCGGCTGATGCCTGAAGAAGCCTGATTTGCTACTAATAGAGCTTGTGGACGACATAGCACCATGGCGTGAGAGTTGTGGAATTCGAGAAGAACTTCCCTTGAATCTGGCTATGGGTGCAGATCTAGATGTAGGCGTTGGACTTGCCGAAGTCGGTCGCCTCCTTCGGGAGGAAATGGGCGACATACTCTGAAGTTGTTCTAAGGAACCGAGACGCGGCAGTTCGACAGATCTATGTCGTCTGATGTGATGTTGGAAGAACACCGGGGGATGTTCACAGTCCGTCGAATCTCCGGGATCTCCTCCTCCCATATAAATTACGGTATCGGCGCTTTGTTCAGAAGAGGAGAAATCAATGGATGATGAACCTGCTGACGAGCCTCCGGAGGATCGTCTCCTCGATCCTTCTGAACTATTGCTTGAACCCAAACTGAATACTCCCTGAAATCAACATTTTATTTATGGTTAATATTGAACTGTTAATTTCTAACTACAAAATATTTCGTTAATTACAAACTATTTTTCTCTAAAATGTTATCATATGTTACACGAGTTACTCAAAGTCTTAAACCAATCAGAGACCTTGAAGCTATTTGACAGTTTACTCACATCGCGACGTGTTAAAATATTATATAGGTTATTAAAATTAATTCTGTAGATTATTTTTTTCTATTGGTTGTATAAGTTTCATTTAGGTTAACAAAGCTACCCTCTGGTTCTAAAAGTCTGATTAACCATGCAATATAAGTAAATATTTCTTTATTGAGTAAAGATTTGTACAAATGTTTAAATGAGCAAAAATATTTTTGATTTTTGTTCTATAATCTATACTATAAATTGCATAAATCTCGTACTGGATTTTTCTATAGATTATAGAAATTATATATGCATAATTTTAAAACAGGTCAAATGTACAACAACAGTACTATTGAAAATAGTCTGAGTTACAACATGTTATATCATTAAACTGTATTTAGTTATCAAATCTAGCTAGGTTCTCTGTATTTAACGAATTGAAATCGTAATATGTTTGCTTCTTTGTCATTATGTCATTATATTAAAGATATTAAGTCCTTATGGAACTTGAAGGATTTGACATCATCCTGTCCAATGAAATATATTTATGTGTTGGGACCAGTCCGCCGCACTGGTTCAAAGCATATATATACTTCTAGAATCTAGAAATAGTTTTACTAGTTTCAAATATCATGATTAGGCCTCTACTGTACTCTATCTCTAACTCTAAAATAGTAGGGTGCCTTTTCTTCAACTGAGGCTAGATTTCGTTTATAAAGTTAGGATCTATAACGAACTAATCTAACCTAGGTGTATGTTAATATAAATATATATCAATCATATGTAACTAATTTTAATCAAAGCCAATGATCTTACCTTCACTTTTTTCCTACGGAGTCTATGAACTCGAGAAGCAAGTTGAAGAGTTGCTAGAGTATGTTGAGAATGTCTTTGAGCGGAAGACACGTGGACGATCATGGAAGCGTGGCACGTAACTGAGCCTAAGGCCTCTTGAAGTAAGTGAGTTAATTTATTGTTTTTATGTGGTAAATACTTTTTGCCGTTGAATATTGATAGTAGTACAGATGTCAAACCAGACAGAGATAGAGATCCTTTGTTGTGGCCACTCATGTCGCCTAGATCCAGAAGATGGAGTCTGCTTCTAGCTCCGACAACTGAAATAAGGTAATAATTGAAATCGTAAGTCGTGTGTCGCGTCATTGGAAAACCAGGTAGCTGTCTAAAAAATTAAATGACTATCATACCTAAAAACAACTAAACTTATAAGACCAAGAGTTAAAAAAAGGAAAATAAAATGATAAGCTTTGATTTGTAGGAAAGTTAATATTTCTTGTAGCTATTATATTCTCAGTTGGCATCAAATAGAAAATTGACGCACTTAACATGTCCGACCCAAGGTGATATCATCCAGAGAATAAAAACAAAAAATATATACAAATAATTCTTTTCACGAAATAAATTGCGAAAGTAAGCGCAATTTTATTTATTTATTTTTACATAGTTATGACTGTTACAAGCATCACATGTAGAAGAGGGACCCTAAACAGTTCAATGAGGTTTCAAATTATACCGCTTATAATAACGCTAATCTAATAAGTCACATTTAAAGGCATCTTTGTCTGGCTCATGACGTTAGCCTTTCTCAGATCATTATTGACAGGATGACTGGTATGTCGTCATTAGTCTTGGCATAAAATTAAATTAAGTGACAATTTATTGCATTAAATATCTGAACACAAAAAAATTCATTTAAATGTTTCATTTGGATTAGTTGAAACAAATAACTTATTAATTTTCATGACAAGAAAAAGGAAATTGATGGTAATCCTCTGAACACAGTAATGGTTTACAAAAATGCGGAATCATCAATGACCCAGAGATAAACGCAAAAAGTTCTTAACTTCAGTGGTTTTCATGCTGTTTGTGGGCCGTGTAAAATAATTAAATTATATTTAAAAAATATGAAAAATATTACGATAGTAAATATAGTCTTAACATATATGAAATGAATACATGATAAAAGCCACTCATTTGAATTTGAATAAATTCACAACAAAAATTCACAATACGTTTGGAAATGTTCAGGGGGACTGAAAGCTCTTAGTTGCAATGGTAAGTTAATAACAAATTTAGAAGTAAATCATATCTTGTCCAATGTTGAGCATTGCTATGAAGATCCTAACCTAACCTAACCAAACATAGGATAACATATAAACATAATCATATATTTCAATTTTTTAAAAGAGGGTTTTTGTCGCGATTTTCACTTTACGGTCTTTAATCGGTATATCATAATACAAAATACAGTAATAACCATAAAACATCAAGCTCATGTTTCTCATTGATAAGTATGATTCATTTATTAAATAAAGAAGTAATAATTGCAGTACCGGTACTTGATAATTTTCTATAATTTATGCTATTTATAGGCTAAGATATATACATAGAGTACCTTCTCTTAATATATTTTTGACTGTATGCAGAAAGTGGCGCGCCAAAATATTTATATTTGCTCTAAAGTAGGCCAGGAGTAAAATAAATTTGCAAACCGTTGCTTTAAGTACGACAATAGGCGTATTTTCATGTACATTGTAAAACTAATCTGGATCGAGATAAATTATTCAAAAATATGTCCACCAATAGAAAGCGTCCAATTTTTGACGACCGTCGGAATAAGCTTATTCTTATTCCGATAAAAATCAGTATATATATATATAATATCCCGAAAACTCAATTTACAACTGTTTTCCAATGTTAAATAATGACATTAGCTACATTTTAATTAGTTTCTTATCATTAGACTTAGGAATATAAATACTAAATGAAAATATATACTAGCATAATAATTTAAAAAGTCTAATATAATTTTACCTTTGCCACGTTCTTGGGCGTCTATTGATTGTTGATACACGTGCAATGTGAATAAAAGTGTGGAAGCCCCCAAGGCGGCTGTGGGTTTGTTGGTGTTGTAGGTTTTTCTATAATTCTGCGCTAATTCGAGGTACTTGGCAGCTTCTTCTGGCGAAGGAGCTCGTAGTTCAGCTAAGGAAGACAGATACCCCTGGCGTAACAGGGCACTAGGAAATATTTCAGATTCTGAAAGAGCGTAATCAAACTTTCAATAATAGAAGAACCATTCTTTGTCATTTGAAATAGAAAATTTGTAAATTTTATGGAACTGCAAACTTTTCAGTTTAAAAATATATACTTTGAACATGATACTTTTACTTTCGCCATTAGACTTTATCAGTTTTTTAATATTTTAGACTTACCATTGGCACAAGAAGCTAGTGCGTCTGAAATGGACTTCCCAGACGCATCTACTACTGCAGCTGACACTCGAATACTGAATTTGACAGCATTGTGAGTCCTTAAGTGGTTGACAGCTTGGTAGAGCCACGATATCGTCGAAGGCATAATTCCGTTATCAAGAACCATAGTGTATGTCTTACCCATTCCACTTCCTCCATAACTTAAAACACACCCATCATTTCCTCCCAAAACAGCCTGAAGAATATCGGGGACCACTTTGGTCACAACGGAATTCTGAAAAAGAATGCAAGTTCACGCTTGACTTGAGTACAGTGGACACGGTAGCTGTTAAGCCCTTGACTTCCCTATATACCTTTGAATCTCACTGATTTCTCAATTTTTTAATCCCATTGATATCCCTACCTGATTATCTTCTCTGGAGAACACTTGGTCGAAGGCATAAATTTTGGGAGCAGAAACCCCAATTCGGTTGAAGTGAGACTGCGTTGATTTTGAATCTTCGTGAATAATAACACGATTATTTTTGTCGAGGGTAAGAATGCTCGGCTCTCCACACTGGACCAATGGAGACAATCTTACAGATACACGAACCTAAAAAAACAAAGTGTTTAGGACCAATCAGTTTCCTTCTTTATTGGTTTAAAATTATATCTATAGGAAAATCAAATTTCGGACAATTTTTATAAATTTACATAAAAAAAGTTATTTCACATTAAAGAGATGAAGTTGATCTTGCATATTTATGACCGATCTATCAAACCGATAAATGCACATTACAACAATCGACCAACGCATATTCATCGATCCATTATAATTAAATGGAAATCGGAGCGTGTTTTGACCGCAGCAAAGATCCGCTTTGTACCTTTTTAATACCTGGATTCGTTAAAAACAATAAATGATAACTTAAACGGTTTTATTTAATAATTCGATTACTGTAAAGCAATTGGATTGCAAGAGGGTGGTTTTCATTCCATAACATCCGCATGGAAAAAAACGTTTTTTAAATATTTACTGGTTTCACCCTTGGTTTTATTATAATATATAAGAGTATCGCAGAAGCTGAAGAATGTTGTATTTAATCATTTGATTCGCGTCTGTCAACTGTTGTGAGGAGGAAGGATGCGAGGGTGAGGACTGAGGAGGGAACGTCATCAAGGGTCCTCTTCTGTGATAATTGGCAACAGGAAATGAATTTATGTGTATCAATATTTGTCATCAATTGATGCAATTCAAATATCTCTACATGCACGAGTCCAGAAGACGCCCGTTTCACAATTTCTCACAGAAGACCGTGACAGCCAGCAGCTGGACAGATCGTATCGCGGATCGATTTTTTTTCACTCGAATGCACTCGCCGGCGGCATCAAGATTATTTTTGGTCAGTGGAAATTTAAAGCACGAGACAAAATTCGATTAATTTGCACCGGTTTTAATTAATAGAATAGCAATTCAATATATATAATTAGGCAGACTTCGTATTCCAGCGAAGAAGGGGGAAGAAATTGATGATTGGCTCACTCCGGTCATCGTATACATAAGTAGCTATAAACTGGATTAGATTTCTTTTATGATTGCTAGAGCTGGAATATAAGTCTCGAAAATGGCGACTGTTATGTAACTAGAGCTCTCATAAACCATTGAAATCAGTCTCGTGTTTTGGAATAAATCCAAAAAAACACCAAAATCAAAGGGGGACTATTTTTTAATATTCTTACGACTATGTAAATGCGATCGTTGTATGTATAACGAAATTTCCTCATTGGATTATTACTTGGCAAAAAATCACAAACTTTCCACAAAGTTTTTATATCTATTAAATTATGGGGGGCTTTTCTCCCGAGCTTTATATATGAATATAGACGCTGACATAATGCTACAATGGCAATTATATCTATATATGGAATCCCAAAGGCCCATTTGCAAAATTACACTGAGGCGTGGTCATAAAAAGGCAATATTCGCTTAGGTCCTGTAAATTTTATTACAGCTTGGGTCTTTATCTTTAATGTAAATAAATAAGACTGAATGTTAACTTTATTTTGATTAATTTACTTTGATTGTTTTCTGTAATAGAAATTACAGAAACTTGCAACATTTATTATGCGTTTTTTTCTCCAAAAAATCTAACATAAATGTACTTAAACGAACGATTATTATTGGCTACCGACCGATTACGATTGATAACTAACCAATCACATTTCGAGACAAATCGATCAATTTTTTGTATGGGAGAAATAAAAACAGAAAAATAAATAGTTTTGGAAAAAAAAATTTCTAACCATATTTTCCCAGGACTGTATCGTAAAGATGAATCCAGGAGTCCATTAATTGGACTAAAACACCTGCCCGTACGTCGTATTTCCGGTTCCAAGCCGTGAGAATCCTTCAAGAAAATCCTTTTTCACACGAACCCATCTTTCCATACCAATATGTTATTTAATTAATGTTTTACGGGCTCTTTTGATAAATAATTACCAATATCCGTACCTAATAATGTGGCAAATGTTTATATTGTTCAAACAGATAATGAAATTCAAATGGTACAAACTAATGCTCTATTTATTGAAGCAATAATCATTAAAACGCTTTTATTCTCTGTTGTTACAATGGATGTGAGAATTAAAATTTAATTGCTTCTAAGCTATACGAAATCCTTTCTATTTAAATAGATTTTTTTCTCAAATTTATTTTTTTTCTGTTTTTTTTTTTCTATTTTGTAGAATGAAGAAATTTACTACAACTTTCGAATATTGTTCATTTATTTTAAATATTGTTGATTTGCTTCAAATATTGTTAATTTGCTACATATACTTGGGCATATTGTTAATTTGCACTCGATATTGTTCAATTATTTCTTATATTGTTAATAAAACTGCCTGAAATGTTTGACCGAACGAGAAGAGAAGGCCAGAATTGAAACTAATAATTTGAGAAGGTCGAGAAGAGGAGATTGTGATCACGTCACAAGGATTTCACTGATGAAGGCCCTTCAAGTGCGATAAAACAAGTCGTCTTTTTCCTAATTATCGGAAGGAAAATATGTACAATGGCGGCGGTCAATTTAACACTTTAATAAAATAGGTTCACCTCATCATTTAGTATTATAAATAAAAGTTTAGTAAAAAAAATCGTTTTAATTTCAAAGATTCTCAATGAAAAAGCATATTTTCGTGTATAGTAAAAAACCGAGCTGAATCGAAACAATCCGAGTCAAAACTGTTGTTCACCAATAGAATGCCTTCAATTTAGGACCAACACCAATATAGAGAATCTGATATAGATCGGTTAAATAATGCTCATGAAAACATCTCTAGCGAAGAAAGATAAAATTTCGTTGAATTTGAAGCAAAAAAATAATTATCTTGACAAGTTGGAAGGAAAGTTTGTTTTAGGAAATTTGGAAGAATTTTTTTCTTTGACCCAAAATGCGACCAATTAGGGCTTCTACATGTATAACACCAGTTCAGTAGCACAATATTTATGGTTATAATTAATATACATATGACATGACTACCATATTATGAGTTATGACCATATTGCCATCATCATTTCCTACAATCAGACCTTTGTGATCAGATCGAAGGAAAAAACGCAAGATAGCTTTGTTTCAAACCGCTAAATTATAAAAAAAACTACACTTTTTAAATAAAAATAGTGTAACATGGTTCATCAATTAGACATAGTTGAGCGAGTTTTAACCATTTTTGTCACTTTAACTTAAACACAATTTGATAAAAATTGAAATCTATCAATTCTACTTTCAGATCTAATGGAATAGGTGACATTTATAGCCATTCTTCACAAAGGGGAACAAATCACTCGATATTTTTTTGCGAAGGAATACAAAATATTTTTATTTTCCACAATATGTTCGAAATAACTTTATATTTTAATTAATATAAAACTACATACCAAAAATTTGTGGAACAATTTCAACAAGCGAGTCCCATACTGTCTTAGTGTATGTATAGCGTGTACATATGATATATTTATATATACGTAAAGTATTTAATCAAATACTTTGGGAGTAACAAGAACTCAACGGTTAGGTTATGAATATTTTACTCAATTTTATGCAAATTTACTCATCTATCGAGAAAGAAATCTTGGATTGGGGTATTTTTGGGGGGGCTGATCTTGGATTGGGGTATTTTGGAATTAGTAGATGGTCCT
>JAJNBT010045813.1:0-13119 GCA_028455955.1 Notopais sp. p TS-2021 | reverse complement strand
GATCGACGCAGCTAAAAATTACATTGGAAATAATATCGGACTGTGTTGTTTAAACCCGAAATTGGAAATACTAGGTTTAAAAAATGTTTTAACCATTATTAGGAAGTTAGAACAGAAAATACCAACATGAGTACTGTATGAGCGTACGTATGTGTAACCGATCCAATAATCGGATTAGCCCCTCTTCACATACATGTATCTCAGGCAGGTGCGGCAAATGCCGTTGGGCTTGTCAATTAGTACGAATGTCTACAAAATAACCTACAATCTTGTTATAAATAATAAAATAGAGCCTATTTTCTATTTAAATATTCGTGAATTCGAAAGTTAATAGCCTATGTATAGCTAGTCTGCAAATCTAAGCTAATTTAAGGTATTGAAGCAAAAATATGAATATTGAACAATATTTAAAAAATATATGAAGACGACTGACGTATCTTCAAATTTATTAAGTTTTCTCATACAATTCGTTAGCTTTTTTCTGGTTCGAAATATCGTACGTTTAATAGTTAACATAACTAAATGGGCACTCTTGCTATATAATAATTGTCCAGAACAACGTTTTTCTATGAACAGGGAAGATATCGGAGCAATTAAAAATGCTACTATATAGGACAGTTTTAACATTTCAAGCGTGAAATGTCTCGTGAAGTTGGTATCAATTATGCTGTTTTATAAATCTGATTAGTAATTTAACTCAATTGTTATTCACTAATTAAGATTTAAATTGTTACTTAAATATTTAATATTTATTTCCTAAGGTATATTATCAATTTAAATGGCGCATGTTTAATAGGTGACCGTTAAATCCCCCCTCAATAATTTACAGACAGAGGCATGCAGTAAATGCTTAGGTGTTAGGTTTCGTTCGGTTCGGTTCGGTTTGGTTAGGTAAGGTTAGGTTCTGTTAGCATATAAATAATTTGTTTACCTATTAAATTTTATTTATTTCAATTTTTATTGAAGATACTTTGTGTCGGTTAGGTTAGGTTAGTTTTAGTCATTTCACCCCGATTTTCTTAATTTCACCAATAATTAGTTCTGATTAGTATAATTTTTATTGACGACACTTTATGTCGGTTACGTTTGGCTATTTTAGGTTAGGTTAGGTCATTTATGAAAAAAAAAATTGTGGTTAAAGTTATCGGGGGTGAAATTATCGGGGGTGAAATAACTTAGAGTCGTGTTGAAGTATTTAGGCTTATAATAGTTATTTACAAAGTGTTTCTTTGGTGCTTTAATGTTGAGGAATCCTGGTTACGGCATTATTTCTAAACGTACAAGCCACTTTACAGCTAGTAGCATAATAAGCCCGTTCCTAGAATAGTAATAAGCTCGTTTCCTTTCTGTAATATTAAACACCTCCTGATTATTGCGGGCTTTATAGAGAATAACAATGAGAATTCTACTTGAACGAACAAAATTAAACAAGCCATCCGATCCTGTCTTTTATCTTGGATATTCGGAGAGATTTTTTATTATTTATTGAATAGACAAAAGTTAAGGATCTATTAATTCAAATTTGTCTGGTCAATTGAACAATTTGGCCTCTTTATTACAGTAGTTTAGATTCAATTATTGTTAATAAATGGTTTTGATTCTGCTAAGCTGTAATATTCATAAAGAGCAAGACCAGAGATGAAGAAATTGTTGTTAAAATAGTTTCTTTATTATTGTTTAACGTTGGCATCGAGAGCCACAATGCAGAGGTGTCTGTCCTATTAAACTCAAACATTTTATCCACTCAAGAAAATTCATCCAAAAGAGATCGTTTAATACTCGTAAACTTAAATTAAATTATAAACATTTCAAAATTCTGAAAACTGTAAAAATAAATCCGCCTTAAATATAACCAAACGCCTACTCATTAAAAGTTTATGTCCCAATTTGAATAAAGATCAACCTTTTGTATACAACTCTTTATAGCTTTATCTTTCTTATCTTTCTCTTTCATTTTTTTAATAGTTTGGTGTCGAAGCTGCTACAATGTACTCGATTTGTTGCTTATCTCTTATCTATTTTATCATTTTTAAATGTTAAACTTTTAACGATTTTAATCCTGAAGATGCCATTATATGTTCGAAACGTTGATCCCAAGTAGTAACAATATAGAAATTCTTAAAAACTGATTTCTTCCTGCCTCGTCCTGATCTTTATTTTCAAATTAATCTTTTCTACAAAAAAAACATCCATCAATACTTGTAATACTTTGTAAAACTTGTAATACTTTGTAGTACTTGTAATACTTGTAATATACTGTAAGAACGTAATGTATTAAAAATTAATTGCCTTTAAAATAACTTATTTGCGCATCTGAGCACATCGAAAATGTACACTGAGATTGGAGTCAAATTGTTCAATTGATCCATTTTATGTCCGATATGATATAAATTAAATTTGAAAATTAATTTGAATACCAATTGATTATAATTGTGACGTAGTGTCTGTTGAACCAGCTGGTTTTGATACCATCTGAGCATAATCTATCGACTGGACATTGATGAAGTGAACCAACTGACGATAAACATTCATAGGACACGATTCCCTCAATAAGACGACTGGAATTGATGAAGTCGCATTAATAACCAGTGACGATTGCTCCATAAAAATAGCTTCGAGGGCCTGTCGTTTATCACCTAAGACGATTAATTTCCTACGACACTTTTGCTTCTACAGATAGAAATAAAGGTTCTATCGTCCTTTTCGGATTCGTAATCTTGTCAGGCTTTTCAAATCATTCATTAATAATACGCGGTTCGAGAATCACCTTTTAAATAAATATTGAGTTTGTAGACCTACAGTAAATTCATTTATAAGGGTGTTGATCTTTCGTTAATGTGGCTCTGCCCGAACTGAACCTTATCGAGCGGGTCCAATACTCCAATTGATCCAAGCTTTTGAATGTTACTGTTAATATGGCTATGAATCAGATCGTTGGCAAAGTGTGAAAATGACGGATGCATTAAGCAAAAGTGGTAATGGTCATTTCTACTGCAGAGTAACTAAGTTCATAATGGGTGTAATTGTAAGTAGCCCTAAAGGTTCTTCTGAAGAAGCCTACATTAAGCCTCTCCAGTCCCTAGACGCCCCCAGGAGCGGCAACCTTTTAATTGCTTCTAACAGCTATTGTCTTAGGGAGCAGAAATGACATTCTATCTTATTCCTTTAGATCTTTACACGATATTTACAAAGACGGTTTTTTCCTTTCTATTTTTTGACAAAATTAACTCAATTATATAGTGTAGGGGAGACTAAGGTATAGGATAGGTTAATTTAATATATGCCCTGATCTAACCAAACCTACCCTTACCTGAAGAAAATACCCCCCCCAGAAAACGTTCATAGTGAAATAAATCAATTGATTCAGTATTTATATCATAGGTTGAAACGTATTCTTGTTACGTATTTTTAAAATTCGTCATCAGCGTATTTTGTGGAAGTCTCCCCCTTTTTGTGGAAGTCTCCCCCTTGCCTGGGAGGGAAGCAAGCTCGTGTAGGCCTAAAGGTATGTTTACAATCAGTTCCATTCTTTATAATCATCAATTAAATGAAGAAAACTTATTTTATTTTTCTTGATCAAATAAAAATTGTTCCGCAACTTTCAAACTTTACTTTATTTTTTACTTTATCATTCGTCAATATTTTGCAATTTCATTTTATACTTTATCTTTAAATGATAAATAAAATATTAAATATTCATAGAGACCATCAATGAAATAAATTAAATTAATCTATGTTTTATTTATAATATTTAAAGTTTTCGTAAATTATAATTAAAAATTATAATTTGCTCGATTATAAATCTTAATATTATAAGTTCATTTAACGGTCATTGAATTAGAAAAGCTATTTGATTATGATTTAATCACATCAAATTATTCTTGTTATTAAAGATTTTAAATAAGTTTTAACATTAAATCGATTGCAAATTTGAGGTTTTTCTCGGATAGTTACTTGAATATTAGAAGCATTCACCGCAGACTTCATAAAAGTGAAACAGTTATAAAAATAGAAATCGATCAATTGAACTATCCGACCCATGAATTTATTTATGGGTGTATTATCTATTGGTGAGGATATGTTTGTTACATGAGAATTTGGTCAGCTTGATTGTCTTATCTTTGAACTAATTAATGAATTTAAAATCTGCTGTCACCATTGGCTGCCTTTAATTATGAACATGAAACCGGAGTCATGATTGGTTGTTATCTTGATTAAGGTCTTAATGTAAATAAACGTTGATTAATGTTTTAATTATACAACAAAAGGGATCCGATCCTCTATCCGGAAATTACTTATATTTAAACGAATTCAATTAATTTGTAGCGACTTAAACCATTTCAGTATTTATACATTATTATAATGGAATTTCTTGTCAAATATTCACAATAATACGTGTTTTAATGCATTTTTCAACATTAAATTTACTATAATTGCACTTTTCAAACGAAAAAATTTACAAAATATTTAGTTTTATTTATTTCAGATTAACTTATTTATCGTACTGAATATTTTGTACCATAATGATACTCACACAAAATATTGTTTATAGAATTAAAACCGACTTGAAGATCATTTTTAATATCCTATACTAAAAAATATTTAATTATAATGACGAAGTTTTTTTGTTGAACAAATGAAGCTAAGCGCAAGGAATACGACATAGGCGGTTTGTTCCCTTATATAATTTAGATTGTTTTTATCGTAAAAATAACAAAGATAGCTTCATCTGTACCGGACTCAGTCCGTTTGGTTTCTCGAACTAGGGTTCTCTAAAACTACTGATGGCTTTTAACCCTTAAAGAGAATAACTACCCTCGATGTAGTAAAACAGTAGCGTGATACGAGCGGCTTCAGAGGCGCAGGAAGAGAATTTATTCTGTGGCCTAGGAAGTTCCACCCTTATCCTTAAAACCAGCAGAATTCATTATTTATTTATCACTTTATCAGATTAATAGACAGACTTTTCCTGTTCGTATATTGGTATTTGAAGATGATAAAAGATGATGATGCAATTACTTTTCAATTCCAAAACTAATAACTTTAAAAACTTTAAATATGTCAATCAAATTATTTTAAACGTAGATCAATATCTGTTGTAATAATTCAACATGAAAATATTAATGATCCAACTTTCACTTTATTCGAGTTCATTATCGAACCTTGTTACTGAAGTTCATTTGTAGTCTCCTTGTAGTTCATAAAAAAAATTTCAGATTGAGATATAACCATATAAATAATGATAGTTCATTATATCAAAACACTTTTAATCAAGTAAACATATTCCATTACTTATACCGGTGATCACAATAAACTGAAAATTATATAAATAAATAGAGACTTTTGTTGACGTATATAGGTCTCCACTCTATGCACGTTAATAACAAGTATAATCACACTAGGTAGCTCACTGTCGGTGATGCTTCGAATATATATACTAAATAATCAATAAGTTATACCCATATCGGGGTATAGACAATTCAAAGCAAAGACGATCGACATATATAAAAATGTCCCATTCTTAATTACATCAATCGCTAATAAGCTATAAGCTTATTTTAATATATAAATATCTCTCAAATACAATTAATATAATTACATGATATATACTTTTTAGTTCATTTCTTATCAAATTTTCCGTGATAAATGTATTTTCCAAGTTCGGGACACACCGACCAAAGGTAGGGAGGTACAGTATGTTCATTAAAAAAGGCTAAAAGCCAATCATGACGTATTGACATACTTGCTACTGGACAACTTTGATTTTGTAATATGAAATAAAACTTATTAATGACAGAATGTTTGATTTACATTTTTTTTATTTCAAATATTTCTGAAATTAATTAAATTTTCAAGGGGTCTACAGTTGGAAAGTCAATATCAATATATATCTATAATATTATGTAGTTTTTCGATGTATTTGATAATCAAGAAGATAAATTCTATAATTTCTTGTTTTAATTTTAAGAATATTGTTAAACGTCCCTAAATTCTTCTATTTTATGAAAAGTTCATTAATCCTAAGAAGATCTATGTTAGATCAATGAAGTGTGTCGCTACTTCTTTTAACGAAGAATTTCATTGACATTAATAGATGGAAGGACTTTAATTTTAAAACGTTCATTTTTTTCAGTGTATAAATATAATAACATATTTCATTTAATTTATTGAAATTAATTTTGTAGTTTAATTTTTATCAAATACGACCAAAAATGGTTCTTTCGTAAGAATCTATGAGATTTAATAAATAAAAGTGCTCCAAAATGGCGTACCTAATGTATTGAATTTTAGAATAATATTCGGGAAGTTATTAAATATTTACTTTAGTATTTTTCCCAATATTTTTTTTACTTTTTTACTCCTGCGGGGATTAAATTTACGAATTTTGAGGAAAATATACAAAATTCCTGTAGTTTTTCATGCACTGGTAAGGTCTTGTGGTTGGAATAAATCATTGAATTATTTCATATTTTACCATAGGAGTTAAGATGAGCATCGTCCTTCGCTCATAATTTTCGGATTCAAAATGGATAATTGCGAATATATATTTAAGAATTATATCAACCTCAAGCAAACGACAGAACTTTTGAGGAGCGGAGGTGACTATTTCAAGAAAATCAATCGGTATTTAAAGAAAGATATTGGACAACTGACTGGAACTGAGTCTTGTGTATGTTACAGTAACCAATCCAACCTTGAATAATCTTGACCTGAACTTGTATAAAGGACATTGAAATTCTAGGGACGCTTCTCTTAAAATATAAATTTCACTCTTCTTTTTTCTTCAGAGACTGTATCTCATTTCTTCGGTTATTTGTTTTAAATTGACATTCCAGACAGCTGTTTAGAAATCTAAATATATTTTTGTTCTACATGAAGAAAAGTGACACATCACTGAATAAATTTAGGATACCAAAATTTACATTGAGAAATATTATAACTCTAAATAATAATGAAGTTTTCTTACAGAATTATAATGAATTCCACTGACAATGACCGACAAGGTGAACTAAAAACACAAATTTACAATCATCTCTTAGTTCTTCTTGAAGATATTTAAAATAAAATCTATTTTATGGCACACTTAACTAAAAGCCAGATGTATACATATTTTTATGACTACTTTGTCTCCTCATAGTCTTAAATTTAAGAAGCGCTTCTAATGTTCTCAATTACTTGTGGACACCGTGAGCCAGATGTTTGTGTTGTCGATTAAATTGTTGAGCTCGGATACAATAGGCCAGTCAAAGATTTACAAGGATTAGGTTTTCTCCTGCCTAGCAGCTCATTTGGTAAAAGGGTTTACTTAATTTATCACTGGTGGCACCACTATATCATCTTGATTTTATGAACTGTAAAAACGTCAAGATTTATGGACTACTTAGCTAGCAGAAGTTAAACTCCTCCAGTTTATGGCTCTCATAATACCGTATTTGTTTAAAATAATGTAATTTCTCACGTAATAACAAAATACTATAGGAATTTATCAAAAAAAACTTTTGCTGAAAATTGATATTCCAACATTGTCAAAAGTTACATTTTATGTATTTAAATACTGTAGGAAAATTTGATATTTAGAGGAAGCCTATCATATCTTTATATGTTTTGTATTAATCTCTCACTCGGGACATATTCATTTTATGAATGTGACTCGACACTGGAAACGCGTTTGCCATCCATGGTTTAAATAAATAAAATTTATTTAAATATTCAGTAAATAAAAAATACTCAAAATTAAATTTAAATAAAAAATAGGTAGTAAAAATAAAAAATAAATAAAAGAATTATTGTATATGTGGAATACGTCCGAATCTCTGCAAGATTTTGAATTTTTTATGTTTTTTCAATAGACCATTGACCAATCTATAAAAATTTCTTGGTAATTAGTCATACTTGGCACATAATATATATTAAGTCGTTTATAGGGGACGTTTCCCCTTGTACTGTTGGGGGTAATATTTCACTTTTATATAACTTCATGGTGGGGGTTATGACTTCTGACCCATTAACCAATCTGTCAAAATTAGATGAAATTAGTCATACGTGGGCTATAATTTAATATAGTTATGTTTATGGGACCTGGCCCCTTTTTATGATTGGGGCATATTTAATTTTTTTACATAACGGGATATTATGGGTTATGACTTATTAACTAATATGTGAAAATTTGGTTGCAATTGAGCAACTTAGTTATATAGTCAGTTTTAGGGGTACGCATAGCCCCTTTTTTAGTTTTCATAAGTCAGATCAAGTTAACATTAAAAGTAACATACTGTATTTCCTTTTTTAATTTATCTAAACGACAGTTGAGAACAAATCTACATCGACTTAGCACTTTCATTCCCTCCGTCGATGAGGAAGAGAAGTATTGCTATTTTTACTGTCAAGACGCTAAAGAAGTTGATGAAAATCAATAATAATCTACTTTGACAACGCGAGGTGCTGACAGTTATTAAATTAAATAAAATTTCATTACGCTGCGAGTGGCGTCTGCAGTGAATAGGCTCAATTGAATTCTATATTATTACGAATCAGGTTGCTGATTGATTCAGTAAATTTATTTTTTAACAATATAGATTTTATATGAAAATCAATGTTATTTTATATACTTTTGTTAATATTAACCAGGCATTAAGTAGAATTTATTGAATTAAATTAGTATTGAAATAGAGAGATTCAATCAAATTATTCAATGTTTCAGATCGTATCTGAAGCATCGTCAATATATGTTTTATTTTGTCTAAATAAGTGAAGATGTAATGATAATTGATTTAACACAATTAAATGGCGGTCGTTTTGCAGAATGAAAAGTAACTACAGTGATTTTGATTTCCTGTGAATTTGAAACTGATAAATAAGAGATATTGAAGCGTGTAAATCCGTTCATTTTAAGAATGAAGCTCAACCTCGAAATTTCAGGCCTAAAACAATGGATCTCGTAGCCACACAGGAGCCTTTCGGCTTATTCGCGGTCCCTCCGCCCTATCTCTATGTAGATGAGCGAACGTGACCAGATTTTCTGTATGGACCACGCTGAGGGACATGAATAATGGCTTCAATTGTGGCCAAACAACTTTATCAAGTCCAGGACTTTTTTTAGCCACAAAATTGGAATATTCCTAGAGAAACAAATGATCTTTGCGTGTCCTGAAAATCGGTTTATTTTGATTTGCTCGAAAAACTCGATTGGAATTAATCATTTTGATTATAATATGATCCTGTAATTAAAACTGAGAAAATTATAAATAACTTATTTAGATGGAAAATGCTTCATTGATAAAAAATAGTGAAATAAAAATACATTAAAAAGATTATTAGAAAAATTTAAACATAAAATTCATACATAATAAACAAAAGATTATTCCGATCTTAATTTCAATATATATATACTTATATATAGGCAAGCCATTTGGGAGTAACAGAAACTCACGAGGCATCCTAAACTTCCTCAATAAGAATCACGCATATTCCGCCTATATGCCAATTTTAATCGTCTAGAGACAGTTAAGCGAATTCTTTAGTCCTTATTCAATATTATTCCATTCACAGATTCCCCTGAATTAGAAATCTAATTCAATTGATTTACTTAAATGAACGGGATTAAATATTCATTTGGATTTCTAGTATTATAGTGACGTTCTCAAGTTAAGTTAATGGAACACGTTCTGTATATACGACAATTAATTTCATTTTTCAATGTTATTTATAGTTAATCAGTGTACACATTTCTTCAATAATTGTCTTATTTTTAAAATTGTCTCGACCGAGTGAACTAATCCAACGTAGCAATCCTAAACGAATCAATTGTCAATTGTCTTTTATTTAATTCCTATAGCTTTAAAATGCTTAGAATAAATCCTATAATTCAGTTTATCATCTATGTGAAAGCAAAGTTACTTAAGAATTCTTCAATTTCTATATTTTTCAGATGTAGGACCGGCACAACAAACAATCTTCCTATCAGAGAAAGAAATCAAAATGGATTTCTTTATAATTACATTAAGAGAGTTTATTAAAATGACTCGTACTCAGACTGTGTCATCAGCAAATAAGGCAACATTGCATTAGCTTCCCTTAGCAAATAATTTACATCATTAGTATAGGTATATATGTGGTAAAACAATGGACCGAGACAACTGCCCTGTGGGACACAAACATTACAAGGTAAGATATATCCGATATGGACCCATTTATAACTACATAATGTATAGTGCACGAGAAGATCAGTGGTTGTGCTAATCTTCGTATACCATATCATTCGAGTTTGCCAATAACCAATAGTGACATACTGATACTGTTTCTAATCACTCTAATGGTTTACTTAACACTATGTCATAACTGTAGTGTAGCTTCCGCTGTATAATCCAAACTGATTATAAGAAATTAACATACACTTGTTCCGATTTAAATAGGTCTTGATAAAAATATTATTTATATAACCTAAAGTTATTGTAGGAGACATTTCATATACTTCTTCTAAAATGTGACGGTATGTCATTAATTTTAATATTAACAAGATATTTATTGCCTTCCAAATTTCGAAGATTTATATGATGGACCATGAACAATAAATCCATTGTTGTTATTTGATATGTTCTATAGAATCCTTTCTCTGTTTTCTAATTTCACTGACCGATATGAGCAATGGAATAAATCGCATTTGTTTGAATCTATTTTCGTGCAGAATTTAATTTGATTATTCTGTTTTTCTAATTTGCATTTTTTTAATAGATAATTTCTGAATTTTGTGGAGAGAGAGAATGAAATTTCTCGCTAGAGTCATTCCTACCTTGGTGTATTGCCTGTAAATCAATTAAGAAGTTTAATAAATACTTTTCCATCAATATTAGGAACGACAGTCGTATTGTAATTTATTAAAATATTTTAGAATACTTAGGAAATGCTGTCGATATACATTGAAAATTTGGAACTGATTCAGAAATACATTTCGAATAATGCTTTATTCTTAGGTATTGTCGTTATAGAATTCTCGTAAGTTGTAGCGTGGAGAATAATTGATAGGGGAATATAAAGCTAGAATATTTATGAAGGGCCACATGAATATTCACGATCACTTTTGTCCTTCTGTCCTTCACGCTTTGACTTAATGAAGATATTCACGAAGGACAACATTCTGATCATCATTTCAGCTTACGAATGTTGATCAATTTCCAATTCAATTCGCTCGAAAACTTCCCAAATTCTCACCGTCTGTCTTTTGTTGAGTTACAATGAAGCGATACGGTATTTCTCCTACCTTTGGATCAAATGTATTGTTTGATTCCTCAATATTTATAGGATGCCTTATCTATCACTGATCCGGGGGAGGAGGATTGTTCACTTGATCTCTACCTTTAAAGAATAAAGTTCGTGAATATAAAGTGTTAATTTATAAAGTTGAGTACTATACTACTTCTTCAGTATCAAAATCGAATATGTTTGTACTGTTGTCACACTCGATGGATTAATTTAACAATATTGAAAACCTGTAATCAACAACTATATAAATGGCCGATATAAATAAACTGTTAAATGGGAATTATTTAAATCAATTAGCAACTTTGCCGAATCCTTGCGAAATGGATATTTATTTCGCTTGCCAATCTAGTCACGGTAATTTGAATCGCTTTTAAAATCCTTAACCAAAATAACTTTGGCGTAGAAGTTGAAGCCCTTTTCGTATTCCACATAAGCTGTCATAGTTGACAAGTGCACTAACTTTGCGTAGTTGCCCTAAAAACAGGACAACTTTGTGCCCCCCGAAGGAGGGTTGCATATATTAAGAGATTGGTTAAACGGTGGTTTGCTATTGATGAGCATTGAGAGCAGTATTAGCAGTCATTGTTTGTGAAGGGGGACAATAAAGGAATGCGGTTTCAGGTGACGTCGGGGAAACACACTTTTGGACATCTACAGTGCGGTAGTTTGGCTTAATTGGTTTTCCATTGCGTGGGCAATTAAATTAAATTGAACTTTCCATTCCATTCACTTTGGTCCATTTCTATACACAGACATTTACTAAAGAAATAGTTACACATTAAATCACAAGCATTATTATTATTTTTATCAAAGTTATTATTGTTTAGAATGATTGTTTAATTTCATTTATGTTTAAAATTAACGAAATTTCTTTCAGTAACTGTATATAAATTTAACGGATGTATTTTCGCTGACATTTATAACAGATAATATATCGGAATAGTCAAAATGTTATCTACTATTAGAAATTTAATAACTTAAATTTACGAACCCGATTCAGACTTTGTTATTCAATGCACAGAAATATACGTCTCAAATTGTTCTTACACAATATTCCAATTGCACTAAATATTTGTAATCATCCACTTTCATTTGTTAAGGGATGACTATCTGATGGGTTAATATTGATAAAGTTAATAACAATGGGATTTTTATCGATATTCGCGGTATTAAAAATAGCAATACATTTTTTGGAAATATTAATAAATAAATAATACAGACCAGAAATTATAAGGGTCTAATTCAGTTAAATTTTGGTGCCATGCATGAACGGGCCTACAAACAGAGAACGTGAAAACTATCAAATTCGATGACAAAAAACGGAGAGAAAAATAACTTTTCACATTGACAGAAAAATGTATATAGTTATCTGTCAACTTTGTCATCTCGATATGCCCATTCCAAATATTGTCAACAGACGGCACTGTTAACGAATCGACAGTGAGAGCCATCTGGCGGCAAACTGACTCGGTCCGATTCGTGTATAAGAGGGTCACAACGACAAAATCTCGGGCCATTATTACGAGCGGTGATACTTGCTAATGTTTAACAATAACGTTATTTCAGAAATGGACCTTGCTGATTGGTCAATTCCAGTGTAAACCAACCAGAGGACAAAATATAAAATAAGTTTTCTTAATGTCCGAAAATATATCTAGATTCCTGTTTAATAAGAAAACCCAAATAGCATTTTTCAAATAATTGCGTGCATTCCTTCCTTCCTTTCTTAAATATTTGCTTCAGGTACAATATTTATTATTATAAAACAATTTAAACGATAGAAAACAAACATTTTTATGTTGTAATATAAATATCTAGATCTTTTCCATTTGGGGGCAGGCGGTTTTTAACGACATTTTC